>JAUMHA010383218.1:9057-19304 GCA_032359765.1 Saxidomus gigantea
TAGGCAATTCTGGTATTAGATTGAGGTAACATATCACTGGACGAACGTAAAAAGTGCTGATGAATGGTACATGTATTGCTATGCTACACGTAAGTGAAACCAACGTGTACTGTACGCCATACTTTCCGATCTAGTAAAATGATTATATTTCATCTAAAAGACTCAAGAGATTAAATCCATATTGACTCAATACAAACAATATGAACATGATTTATAACCAGTTAGATAGATAGCTAGAACGATGGATACAAACAAAAAAGGCACAAACACTCACTTACCTCCACGTTGGTTCTTAGAATTGACCGCTATATGACACCGGAAAGGCAAGCTAACCGTTAAATATTTCAAAACATGACTGTAATGAGCAGTGATTCAAATATTACATGACTTCTTGACACTGACTGAACATGAGCGTTGATAACAAAAAGATTTTAATACAAATATCACATAAATTCATTGACACTAAACTTGAACATTAAATACTTTAAACCCTTTTTATGCCCCCAAAGGGTGGCATATTAAAATCCGTCCGTCCGTCTGTGCGTCCAGCCTTACATTTCTTCGTGTCCGGGCTGTAACTTTGTCATGCATTGACTTTGCACAAATGTCAAGCACATCAAGCATATGTGTCGCGTGCAAGACCCACGTCCCTACCTCAAAGGTCAAGGTCACACTCAGAGTTTATAGGTAATGGAAACCTGTATATATGCATACATTTTGTCCGGACTGTAACTTTGTCACGCATTGAGGGATTTTAAAATAACTTGGCACAAATGTCTAGAACATCAAGACAATGTGTCGCCTGCAAAACCCATGTCCCTATCTTAAAGGTCAAGGTCACACTTAGAGTGTGAAGGTAATGGAATCCTGCATATATGCACACATTCGTGTCCGGACTATTACTTTGTCATGCATTCATTGATTTAAATATAACTTGACACACATGTTCAGCACATCAAGCCTATGTGTCACGTGCAAGACCCACGTCCCTACAACAAAGGTCAAGGTCACACTTAGAGTTCATATGTAATGAAATCGTGTATATATGCATACATAATTGTCCAGACTGTACCTTTGTCATGCATTGATTGATTTAAAAATAAATTGGCACAAATGTTCAGCACATCAAGACGATGTGTTGTATGCAAGAACCATGTCCCTACCTCAAAGGTCATGGCCACACCTAGTGTTTAAAAGTAATGAAATACTGTATGCATGGTAACTCTGTCGTGCATTGAAGGATTTGAAAATAACATAGCACAATTATTGAACACATGGAGAGGACACAGACTGTGAGACACCTCTTTCGGGGGCATTCGTCACTTGTGAGGAACAGCTCTTGTTACTTGATTAAACATATGTGATGATAAAACAACACAAGATTTGATAAAAGTTACATTTATTGCATAAGATTCTGTTTGACAGACTTTTTTAAATGACTTGTGTCTATTATTGTAACCTGTTCCATCAATGTCTCTAAAACGAGTTGAATTTTTGTGAACATTAATAAGCAACACAAAATGCTAACTAAAATAGCTAGATGTACTATGATATTGTACCTTGTGCCCATGACCAAGATCCAAGGAATCATTTCTTGAGTTAACAGGCAACCATACAACATCATCAAAATGAGCTCGCCGTATATGAGTACAGGGACTGAGATTAAGAACGAAACATATCATTTTGTTTTGAGAAGCCTGGAGGTTTTATTCACGGATTTTACTCCTTAAATACAAGGAACCACATGCATAGTTCAAATGACAGAGAGTTAGTGAAGCAACAGAAGGTGACCAAGGATTGAACCATTGGGTACACCACACGTTACTATGGAACTAGAAGAGAATATACCGGAAACATTCACCATCTGGCATCTGCCCGAAATATAAGACTTATACCAGTGAATTAAATAACCGATTGCATTTAGTTTCATGAGTTAAATATTATAGTCAATTGTATCGAACGGTTTTTGTAAATCCAAAAGACACAATCCTATGCAATTACGTTTATTCATTTCAAATGGCATAAAATCAGTAAATGAGTAAGGTGTCTGCAGAGTATTTATGCCTAAAACATGAAATGATTATCTTGGGCACTTTTGATAAAACGCTCAGCATTGAAACAGAAAAATAGTTATCAGCTTCTTTTTATCGTTCTTTTTATACAAAAGTAGGCATATTTAAGGTCGTCTGGAACTGAATCAGTAATACGCTCGTAATAGATAACTCTTTTATATACCCGAATGGACCTGTGATAATAAGCATACTATATTAAACAAAACAAGCCGAGACGTTTAACCAAACTCACACTTTAAGGTAGTATATCAACACACTTTTGTGCTACAGTAGTGAACAAATTCTTTAATTTCTCTTCAACATTAAAATTGATCAGAACAAATTAGTAAAGTTTTTTTTATAAATATTCCAACAATATTGCTTTGGAAATAGCACACCTAAACTTTTGAATGAATTCCATTGCTATGACTATAAACATCACAAAGTCATTTAAATATTTCATAAAGACTGCACTTGATTTCTATCTTGTTTAAATATAAGATATACTCACCACTTTTAGATGTTTTATACGTTTAAAGACGTTTATCCCTTTTATGGATCTATTCTAACAAATTTCTTTTCATGATCAGTTCTAAAGTTACAATGCGTATTTCTTTTACAAGAACAATTCGTTAATAAACATACCTCTTTAAAGACTCTTTAAATAAACACAATGCACCAACGGTCCAATTTGCTAACGCCCCTTTGCCTAAATTCGCGTTTTCTTGTAATGTAGTTCACAAATATAAAAATAGTTCTCTCTTTCGCCGAAAAAATATTCTGTTAAACAAACAATATGGTACATTCTATACACGATACTAAATGTTGCGCGGCACGTTGTAATTGATTTGTTTACGTTATAATTTTTATGTCACCGTCTTTTGAACCGATTTCCGTTAACGCTTTATTTGGCGGAAACGTAATAACACGTTAAATGGATAAATTCGATCTTCATATGATATTACCTACATTTAAGTCATAGTATATTACTGCAGCAGTAAAGTTTATATGAGCAATTAAGTCATGTCTTGTACGGCATACAACTTATTAAATTACAATTTATCAAAGCACACTGGGCACTGCAGGCCTGTTGACAATAGATGGCATGGTGGAAATTAACTCCGCATCAAGTTTTGCATGTCATTTGAATATCTTTATTTCGTGACATCCCTATATTTTTAAAATAAATTTATTTTAGGTGAATATAAATGTAATCGTTAGAAAATAAGAAGGTTTTCAGTGAAATTACATCTTAAATTTGAAAATCAAACTACAAATATTAAATATATTTTTCTCATAACGTTTACACTTCATAATATGTACGTTTCGTAAATATCTTCTGTAATCAGCTTAAATTTACAGAAAGGTAGTACATCCCTACTTTACACTATTTCAAACCATGATGAACTTACTATTTTTATAATCTACATCTATTAACTCATTAGTCTTCAAACTTTAAAGACATTTCACAATCAATATAAAAAAATGATCAATCGTTTCACGTTGACACACCCCTACAAGAAATACGGACAAACCCATAAAAGTTTGCAAATATGTATGTATCTTTGTTTTGTACTAAAGTTTCAGAAAATATTGCTGCAATGAAGAATTACAACATATGTAATAAAAAACTACGACATAGATATGCAATCATACCAAAAAGGGGATACAATATATCCAATTTTGTTCGAAAACATATCAAACATATATAATTACAAGAGTGGAGAAATAAAAGTCGGAAGAGGGTCACCCCAACTGATTATAGAACGTTTATAAGTAATATATGAACTATAATATAAGAACAAATTAAAATGTTTTAACGTCTATTTTTTTAAATATTTGACTATATAAATGATCACGGTAAACTATGATATTTTCAAGATATTTACAGCATGATAAAATTATTTAAGTCTAAGAAGTGAGTAAGTCCGAGAAGTGCAGTGCGTCTAATAAGTACAGTAAGTCCAAATAGCGCAGCAAGTCGGGCAAGCATAGCTTGCAAGTTTTTACCAAGTCTAACTAAGACATTGTCAGCTCAATAGATAATCCCCCTTAGATACATTGTAACGTTGATAAATACATGTGAAAAATGATGAAAGAGAATATAAAATTATCTGTACATTCAAATATAAGGCTACTGTTGCATCGCAATTTTAAAAAAGAATCCTGTTTTCTCGGGGACAAAGACCACCACGTACCTAAGCATGAACGATTAATTTAATTGTTGCGACATAATGACCCGTTTATCATAAAAGAATATACGAGTCAACAGAAACAAGGTAAGGATATTCAATTAAATAAACATTATATTCTATTTCAAATGGTATATCTATGTTGTGATTTTAAACCTGTATAGCTAAATCTCCTGCTGTCAGTGAAAAACAATACTGTTATTTTAATCAATTTATAAGTATAGCTACTTCATAGACAGATACGTTTAATTGTCTCTCTGCTTACATCAAGAAGGAAAGTCTTGTAAGAAAAATTTTCATAAATAAATAGACTGATACTTCTAGAAACACAGGAAAATATTAAGTGACAATCGTTTTATTTGGAAAGATAATGTTACTGGGAATATTAATGATTCTCTATTTGACATTTTTGAAGCACATCTTTAACCCTCAAGATTGATAAATAAAAATGTAATATCAGCCCATTTTTCTCATAACGTTTACACTTCATAATTTATTAGCTATTAGGAGGGACATATGTTTAAATCGAAGTCATGAAACCCCGTAATCGCTGCAAGCCATAAACAAATAGTTCAAAGTTTACCTGACACATCCAAATTGGTGTTTAAGACATAATAGATAAGTAACTGTATTTGTTCTTGAATAAATACAGTGTCGAGTTTCAATGCGTATTAATAAATGATAATTGTTTTGCATTCGAACCACACACTGTATTTATTTAACGATAAAACATTGGCACATATTCATTATTTCGATTCTTACACTTCATTGTCTTTGAAATCTATCCCGGACTATATTCAACTTGTAGCAGTACATCATTTAGATTTTAAAAGGGAAATGCGATTAGACGCGCTTGTTTATATACGTCACGTTATTGCTTTATTTCGCGACACGTCGTCCTTCGAAAAACATACTGTATTTCATCGTAAAATAAAATACAACCTTTCCCCTATCTGTTTATATAAGTAACACAGTCACTGGTATTAGACTTGATAATTTACTCTCAAAGTATGGTATGCTGTTGCAGTTACTGTAGGTGGAAGTGCAGAAAAATCAAGCTTACTAAAATTATTTCCTCATTAACACCACTTTAAAGGATCTAAAGACAACCGATAGAAAGTCTACTTCCGGCGACCTTAAAATGAACGTAAATAAATAGCTGAATTTCCAGATTTTCAAGAGCGATTAGGTATTTTTACTTCGCCGTAAGCAATATGGCAGCGTAATTGGATGTTGGACAAGGATTATTATATTACGTATTTGACTATATAATAATGAGACAAATATTGATCATCATGACCGGGTCATTGCCGGGAAATAACATTTTGTCATTACAAACCAAAACTACAAGCGAAAATGCCAACGCGGGTATAGCGATTTTCGTAAAAACCCAGACAAATGTCACACATTTTCCGACGGTGATTTTCACTAAATTCTCCACTAATATTGTGGTACTGCGAAAGGCAACCATCAAAACATGAAAAATTAATGTTTAGACTGCAAATCATGTCGTAGATCATACTTTTACTCCAATGGACTCGTTGCTACATAACTACTTAAGCTGCCATTACTGTCCGAGATGTTGCGCAGTTATTTGTAACAGGTATTCAAGGAAATTATCAAAATATATCCGACTGCGATTGAAAGTGAAAGCATTTAGTCAACAAAAACTGAAAAATCCGCTCTAGCATTGAAACCCATTGGAGTAAAGGTACGATCTACGACATGATTTGTAGTCTAAACATATATATACACCTAGAAAAAAGTTAAGCACCCCCTGGAAGTTACGTAGTGACTTAAAAAAAATCTTTCATGAAATCACCTTCAAATAAACGAAGGAAAAACTGCTATAAATCATAACAGCAACCCTCTGCACGAACTGCAAACAGTTTTGCCCTGTGAGTGTAAGCAGACTGCTTAAAAAAGATCCGTAAGGTTCATATGGAGGCAGAATAGTCAGGGTTAGGATGGTCGACCAGGCACAGTAAAGGTTTACTCTGCTACTGATCGTATGAAGTACGGATGTCATCTGGAGACTCAAAACTGCATTTTTACTATAATTCGCCACCTAAAATCTTCCTATAACCTCTGCAGTTCCATACTTAAATGTGTTTTGATTTTGGATAAAACGGCACCCGTTGATTGTTCAACAATATCATCCGAAAAGCCCAACATATTATTACAGTTTTGACGTTTTCTGTTTGCCAGAGGGTTGCTGTTACGGATTATTTTCTTCTTCCCTAGCTCTGTTGACGGTATTTTCATGATCAAGCTTCGTTAGATAAGTCAATGTAAAACTTTCAGGGGGTGCTTAACTTTTTCTGTGTGTATATTTCATGTTTTGATGGTTGCCTTTCGCAGTACGGCAATATTAGCGGAGAATTCAGCGAAAATCCTGAAATTTTGATGTCATCATTTTAAAGCTGTCTCCAGCTGAATTGGATTACTGTCAACTGTTTTTATTTCTGCTGTTTATTGTTTTGGCATTTTTGATTGTTGAAACATTTATTTTGTCTGTGTTTTTCGGGACTACATTTTATGATGTTAGGGTTGAAAGAACTCCGCCCCAGCAAGCATGACAGTTTGTTTACTAAACATTTGTACAGTGTGTACATATATTGAGTGATAGCAAAACAGTTGATTGTTAACCATGTATTCTCGCATACCAGATCGGGGTATCCGCAGTTTTCACCAGTGCTGGAAAATCTCATATTACACCCCCATGTAATATGACTTTCGTGAATTACTTGTGACGTAACGCTATAAACAATGTGACGTCACTTTCCCAAACACGGCATCTGAATAACGTTTGATTTTATCTTAAAAGGCATCATTTCGATAAGTTTGCATTGAATAATCTAATATAAAGTGCAAGACGTTATGCAAGAAATAGTTTCTTCCATAAGATATTTGGTTCAGATGAAAATATCCGTCACCGAGGATAACTGTTTCGCGGGAACTCGGCAGAGCCCCGCCAACAGTTACCCTCGGTGACTGATATTTCGAACTGTACCGCATGCTCATGGAAGAAACTTATAACTTTTCAGGTGTAGATTGACTGTGATGATGATGAAGATGGGAAATATGGAGAGCTGATTGCATGAATTTTGTTGTGAAACTCACAGGAAATCTGCAAAAGTCATGTATTTACTATGAAATAAAAATGACCGGTGCGGTACCTTATGCGTAAACAGTTACGTCGACAAACGCCTGACTGATGCCGTTTTGACGTCGTTTTTCTACTGATATAATGTACTCACACATTAATTTATTACACTGGCATGTACCAGACGATAGAAAATATCACTCTTTCAACAGCATATTTTGTATTTTTCTTTTACGATTAGTTGAAGTCGAGTTTTAAGGAAAACGTATGACACGGCACATATGCATAGGCTGTGTCGCTATGTGACGTCTTACCGTCATTGTGTTGCTAGGTAACCGTCCAAATGTGATCGCTTCAAGTTTCATGTCAATCTGATAAAGGAACAGCGCGAACTACCTTAAATGTGCACGCTATTGTGTCATCATTTTTTTCTAGCATTCAGAATTTTATGAAATTTGGTTTGTTGTTAGGTTAATACCTAATAAGTCAGAAAACAAAATAATAAAAATAGGCCCCCAACCTCATGTATACGAAATGCAAACTTCTACAGTTAACTCTTGAAAGCAGTGAAAGCGTTCCCTATCTTATGTTCATTAAAAATTAAACTCTAAATTTGGCAATTCCTATTGTACTTTATTTTAAATGTTAAACAATTCATCATTTTCGATGAAACAACATCAATTGAGATTTCAAAATGTATTTACCCTGAAAAATAATCCATAAAGATAAACGAGAAAACACATAAAATTTGTAATTTATCAATGTGTGGATAATTCCACTTAAGTAAGACAAATGGCTCTGTGAAAGTGAAAGAGAAATGGGGCATTGTAAAACACAAACAAGTGATTGCTAACAAAAATATATCATTATAAAAGTAGTGAAGATGTTTCAATGGTCAATCTTGATTAAATTTTACTTTTTTGCTTGGGAAGTCATACATTTTCATATCTTATTTATTTTAGCAATAGTTGTTTACCACAATTAATACAACAGTATTAAAGAATAAAAGTATTTGCTATATAAGAACGAATCCACGACCGTCTTCATGGCCTTTGTCATTGATCGAAATATTGCCTGCTTCAATTTGTCTGTACAGGTGAGCCGATCTTTATATATATCACAAATTTTGTGTACATGCATTTTACAAACTCTCTATATAAAAATGCAAAATATACTGGTAGATATAACACTAAACACTACATGTATGTACAGTTTGTGTGACAGTTAAACCTGTTAACACAGACCACATTCGAGAAGAATCCGGGTCAGTCCCTGGGAACAGATTGCTACATATAATTTCGTCTCTGTTGCAAACTAATAATAAAATGATACAAATGTGTCCTATTTCTCTTTATTCAGGGTGGTAGTCGGACGGAGGTGGTCTCCAAAAAAGGCTAGAATCAGGTGACAAAGATTCATGTATGAACAGTGATCTCTTTAATCAAAGGCCGCAATGACTACGCGGTGTAGTTTGTAGTGATTTCATAGGCGTTACATCTACTACTTCGTGCCCGGTGAAAGGGCTAGGTAGGGAGAATTTCAAATTGCCCTTTCAATTTAAAGATGAATAAAATTAATCTGATACAATTTAATAGGTATGCATTTGCCAATCATACGAGTACCTTATGGTCTCTATCAGAAGGGGGAAAACAACGATGGGACAAACAACTGCTTGTGATGAGAAATGTATAAATATGCAAATCATTATGTAGTGTTTGTTTAAAGTTTCTGATAAAAGCAGAATATAATCAGCAATATGTTATGGTCAATCCGTCAAGATTGTTTACGAAAACCTGTATAATTTATGTGCATTTTCCGACGGTATATGGGTAGGAATAACGTTAACATGAGAAGGTCATTAAAGCATGCGCTTTACATGCATAGTTTATGTATATCGTTCATAGCATGTTGTGTTTGTGCGGCTGATTGTAAACTGTAACACTGTAAACGTGTTGGATATCATTTCGAGGGATATACTGGACACTATATTGTGTATTGATTACTAGACTATGACATTTTACTTCGACAAAAGAAATAAATCAGTTGAATAAAATATGATAAATTTAGCACTGGTCATAAGGGACTGCGCCAATTCAGTTAAGATGGCAAAAAGCAATCAGTAATTGGAGTGGGCATAAGAAGGTAAAGTTATGTAAACGAAGCGTGGCCACATTAAGGCTTGACAAATCAAAACAAACACAGCATGATCACATGTTATAAATATTTACAAGTGTACGCTAGTTGAATAGTTTATATGTATGGAACACAATATATTTATTCAGTAGCTATTCAACTATAGAAAAATATCCCTTGAAACACACATTACTTGATAGGAGCCTTCCACTCCAGATCAGGTCTATCACATTTATCTTAAAGGAATACTTTCTGGTCAGTATCGTCGCTCTCATTTCCTGGAACTAAAGCATATACACGACAAACTGATATCAGTGTTTTCTTCAGTTTATCGCTTCGGACTAGCTGCCGGACTTTGATTTTGGAAGCTTGATTAGATTGTTTTCTGTTCGTAATATCGGTAGGCTTTGCTTCAATACTGCTAATTACAATATTTTTGCAGAATTAGTCTTTGTTTTTGTAAGCTCTCTCACCAACGCTGTCTTCCGTCATACGTACTAAATCTGTCACTGTCACTATTTGGCCCTCCTAAACTAACTGAAAGAATGTTTTTTTAATTCTGCAAATTTATAGACTTTTCATATTCTTCAAGTCTACCGTGGATTTTTATTTCATACGCTGATTTTTCGTTTGTCTGTTAAGCTTTTGGAATACCCTTTCCACATTGCATGCCTTATGGTATGTAGCATCGGCAGCAGGAAGATCTGCTACTTGTGACAGTCTTGAAGTCTGTGACAGTCCTATACAGAATATTTCGCCCACTGT
>JAUMHA010383219.1:0-12319 GCA_032359765.1 Saxidomus gigantea
GGCTCCAACTTTGGAGCCATTGGCGCAAACTTTTTCTGATTGGCGAATTTGTTGGCGCAAACTAAAATTGACCCAGATGAAACCCTGGTCACGCGATCAAAATCTTCACTCTAAACGGCCGCGAGGTGACTCCATTCAATGGAGTCATTTTCGTTTTTTCTTCGAGTTACGCGGTCACGTTTTTTCTACTCACTCCATACTTCGCGTTTTTTGCATAATCCTCCAGGCCTGTACTGTATAATAATTTTTCATAATCTCATCATTAATTTCAACTCTGTATACATTTAGCTGATGAGGAATTGTGAAATTAAAACAATTGTCTGGGTTCTGCGGTATTTTTAAGAAAATTTGTTCTCAATGAAAAAATTATTTGTTTAACACTGGTAATCATTTAATATTCACAAAGACCATGGGTCCAAATCAAACATGGAAACGCCTTTTTCCTAATTGTGTAATGATTCATATTTAAATAGCAGGCAGTTTTGTTTCAATCATCAAAAGTTATAATATTTCAAAGTTAAGGTCATTTAACTAACCAAATTTGATGAAATTGCTCGTTCGGGCTAAGTAAAATAAACTCTGACACAGTCTGAAAAGCAAAACTTGCGTTTATCTTGCAAAAAATAAAAAATTACAATAATCATTTATATTGTTTTTTTTTTGTTTGATCGGGATTTTTTTAGCTCGATGGGGCTATTTACCCCGAACGGGTGATGTACTGAAGGCATAAGTCTAGTAAAACAAAGATTTTTTCCCAGTTTTCATGGTTTTGTAAACCAAGTTTACGAATCAACTCGTTTTTCTTTCATTTGTAAGACTATGGATTCAAAGGAATACTGACTGCCATATTTTGAAGAACATAAAAGAACGTCACTACTTACATAAAGTTATTCCTTAGAAATATTCAGGACATCCAAAAATCACTTGAAAATGTTAATTACCTGCAAATCGCTTTGTTCGTGATTTTTCCTCTTGTGAAAGTCTGACTTCCGGTGACTCACGGGTAATATATTTGAATATATTTTTTTATGACACTCAAATTTTCCTTCAGTAAAATACTTCCACACTATTATTTTTCAATAATTAGCTCTTTATAGATAAAAAAAATAAAAAATATGAAAGATGAAAAAAAAAAAAACAGTTTTAAGGCGTCATAGCACTAAATGTCCATAGTACCAGAATTGCCCACTACCAGAAAGGCCCCGTGCAAATCGGCCCACTATTAAGTCTAGAACGACCCACTTTAAAGTATTAATTGTATTGTCAAATTAATCCCTATAGGGAATTGTCGCTGATAAAGATTTTCGTGTAATAAGTGCTAATTAGCGTATTACTTCAGTGAATGCATTTTGGTTACATCGGACATGATAAAACAGGAAAAGTTTGAAATACCTTAATTACCTAATTATTTTTCTTTTCACAGACATGTCTGCTATTTCGTCCATAAAGCTAGAACTGTGAATAATATGTCATGCAGAAGTTTGATTTCTTCCTTGAAAATACTTATGACTGTGCAAATTCCCTTCAATGATTAATTCATCGTTTTACTACATTACAATAAAATTTAAAAGTGGGCTGTTCTGGAGTGGGCCTAACCGATAGAGGGCCGTTCTGGTACTGGTCCGTTCTGGAAGTGGGCCTACACCAAATGCTCTGCCCCCCCCCCCCACCAATTAAGAATAAAAGGTGCAGTCAAAAAAGGACGGCTGCTTAAATGGTTTAATTCGTATGTTCTTGATTCTACCTATCTTTCAATGAAGACGACTCTTAGTGACTGGAGAGCGGGGACTTGATCAGGCACATGTCACATATATATTTTTACAGTTGTCTTTCCTCTAATTTGGTATACAATATTACGAGTTTGTAACATTTTAATACCATTAACATGTTCCACTTTCATCAAATGAGACTTGTTTTCTTTTTTATGTACCACACATGTCTTTCTTTTCAATACCATTTGCTGTGATTTTACAACATTGCTTACTATTTGCTTAAATGTGGTCAGTATGTCACAGAGCATGCCAAAAGTTATTTGTACTTAGGTGTTACACTAACAGAACACCTCGATTTTAGGATCTCTCATTGCAACATTTAAACATTTACTATACGAGGTATAGACAAAATTGAATAGTCCGTATGTTTCTCCCATAATATCACATGGGGCGCGGCTGTGTGGGGAATCAAATCCTACTCTTGTATTAATGCGGTACAGCACAGAGCAATGAGATTTTACCTGGGTATAGGAAAGTATACTCCAAATACAGCGGTACAGGGTGATATGGGATAGAAACCGGTTGTAGAAGAACAATGGAAAGATGGCTGTAACCATTGGTATAAATATCTTAATTATGATAATACAATAATCAATAGGAAAATATTTAACTGGTCTTTATGTAAAGGAAATAATAGATATAAAAATTGGCCATTTATTGTGAAGGACATATTAAGGTCGCTTGGATTAGATATATATATATATATATATATATATGTATGCTTTTTTCTTGTAAACATTTTTTGAAGGATTTGTCTGATAAAATGTTACAAAATCATATTGTGAGCTGGAGTAATGATCTTGAAAGAGTATATGCAGTACATGGAAAAGGAGGTAACAAAATTAGAACTTATAGTCTCTACAAGACCACATATACGGCTAAATCTTATTGTAAATACATTTGCCATATTCACATTGGAAATCACTGGCAAAATGTAGATGTGGTGTCGCCCCGTTGAGAATAGAAACAAGACGATATGTAAACTTGACTGCAAGTGACAGAACATATCCCTTCTGTTGTAACGTAGTAGAAATGGAGATGCGTGTCTCGCTAGATTGTCCAGTGTATACAGGTTACAGACATTCTCTTTTTGAGAAAGCCAACTCTCTGTGTGATAATTTTCATACTATAGCTAATACTGATAAGTTAATATTTTTGTTCACTCACCTAGGCATGAAAAGGATTTTAGCAAAAACCTGTTTACACATTTTAAGGGATAGGAGTAATACGTTTTATAGTAAAACATTTAGTCCTTTTTTATTAGTTGTTCTACTCAAACGTGAGTCTTTTTATGTAATACAATATACTGTTGCTAATTAAACAACATAATGATCTGATCATTTGTAGGTCATTATCCTACGCTCATTTCTTATTTATTGTGCATTAGTACGTCTTTACAGTTTCAGTATTATACTCTTCTTTCTCTAAGAGCAGTTATTAAGATCTGGATTAGCAATTATATATGTTACTTTTTACCTGTACAAATATACCAGAATTAGTAGATGCATTATAATAGTTAAATCCCTAATAATGAAGTATTTTATAGATATGTTGAATTGTTTTAATGTAACAATGATGAGACAATACATATGAATTATGATGCTTTCTTTTTGTGGTAGTATGCAAAATATTTACTGTGATACCTTTCTCAATCTCAGTATTTTCATGTGATAAGTTGAATATTTTGATATTTATTGTGGAATAAACTTGTAGTTGATCATATATGACTCATGATAAGTTTTTTATAATTCTATTTAAGAATGGTCATTTACTACATGTATTATGTTTTTTATGCATTTGTTTAATTAGTATATGCAAAATATGAAAACGGATGAGACAGAAATAAACTAATAAACTAAACTCCACCTGGTACGTCTTGACAGTTTGTGCACAGATCAAAATTGGTCCGTTGTGTGTGGGAAAAAAAGCTAAACCTAACACCCCACACACTAAAATCCTGAATTGCAAGTATAATCTGCTGTGCAGAAGAGAAAATATTCGTAAGGCTGAAACAAGATAAAAACCAACATATGGTTTAAACATCAATGTAGACTTAAATAAGAATATTGATTTAAGGTGTGTGATGTATTGCTTAGGATCGTTATCTACATAATCATAAACCATTTTATGAAATAAAGTTAGCCTACTATTGTCTTCTATATTGTAAAGGACTCCAATTTAAGTCATCTGAGATATCTGTGACTGTGTCCGGGGTCCTGCTGTATGTGTTCATAATTTTGCAGCTTAACTTTTTATTTCAGACCAATTGGCCATATCAATAGCAAACATTTCTGTTTTCCTTTCTGATGATATAACAAAAGTACGAGATCAAGAAAATTTCTAGTTGTGTCTATAATTCTGATTGGTTCGATTATTAATTGCGTGAAACCGTAAGAATAAAAATCAAGAAAAAATTACACTATTCAGGATGCGGGGACCATGTGTTTACAGTTTTTCGAATTCCATTTTATATCGCCAATATTTAGATCCCCGCTAATAATCATGGTGCTATTCAGTTGGACTGTAAGATGAACTGTACGGACAATTTCGTCTATACAGTTTTGCTGAGTGTAGCATTTTACCTGGAGATTAGGTGTAGGGAATGTATAATACAACCTATTAAGTGCTTCAACATATGCCAACAACACCCTGATGAAAGAGTTGTTCACGAAACAGTCTGAATGTTTCATTTATCTGAAAAATACAAATTATAAAATGTATAATTTTGTCTTGTATAAATGTTGGCCTTTTCTGACTCTGTGTCGTTTTAGAAATGATCTTCTCTGGGCCGAAATCATAGAATACGGACCAAATCATGCTCTGTCACAGCACGGACCTATATACACATATGTATATAGGTACTTTTCGTTGAATACAGTAAATGCACCCGTTTTACCAGTTCTAGATTCTTACTAGAACGAAGGCAAAAGTGTTAAGTGTTATAATGATTAAAACGCCTACAAGTAATATGCCAAATTCTCTGTCTAAATCCGCTAAGAAACATTTTACGACAGAAACATATAATGTACTGTTATTATAAACGAAATATATGCCTTCAACGCATATGTCTTTTCTAAGAATAGTGGCTGTACATTGTATTTCGATAAGAGAAGCAAGCCGATGACTTGAATGAGTCATATAATGCGTCAATTCGTTTTAAAAAAAATTGCTACAGATATCAGGCGAATCATTATTTTGACTTCCCATGACTACCCGGTCAAATTCCAACGTTAGTTTTTATCCAAACATCGGCGAACGTTGTCATTGCCGGCAGTGAAATGCTAAACATGTGCAAATATATATTGCAGACACTTTTGTTTTGTTTTTATAGATTCGATGGAGTGTTTTAATATTCCCTGCTTTTAAATAATATTTATCCATACATAATGGCCATACATATAAAGTCGTGATAAAATGGTTAAGACATATACGCCTTTGTCAAAATTACTTATCTTGAACTGCCACAGAGCTCTTTGTTCTGAAATACTTCCTCTACATTTTCACACAAATTTTATTTACCGCTGCAACGTGTTTAATGAATGCAATTCTATTTATTCTACGAACGCTTTCATAATGTTAAGGTATATGTGAACGATTTATCTTAAAATAAAAGGGTAAACTCACAATGTACATTTTGAAGCGATATGTACTCCTGTAAGCATACAAAACCCAGAAAACTGAAAATTTTGGGAGTATTTTAAGTATAAATATATTTACAAAACTTCCTTGTACACTGTGACTTAGTTAACGTCTAGTATCCAGTCTTACCTAACCGAAAGTGTCACAATCAGTGATTTGATTTTACAGTTGATTTGCGTCATTGTTTTAAACGAAATAGTTTTAATTACTCATGTTAAGGTTTTACATGCATCACGTGATATTGATGAACTATGGAAAGCCCGGACTATGTCTCCATAAAAGAAGTCTCAGCTGATCACTTCGAAATATCAATAACTTTGTGATAAAATAAATTTGCTTATATGTAAAGAGGACGGTCACAAGTTTTCAGTATTCAGAAAAGGTAACTTTTATAAACCAGCAAACATGTCTCCGTCATTAGGCAGAAGCGAATCAGTCAACCAGACCAGCCGGCCAACAGCGACTCCATCAATATCTAGAAGTGTATCGTGTAGCCAGACCTTCAACAATACAACACAGAATTCGTCATCTACATCTACTTATACACATAAAATACACAATTTAGACACTCATGTTAAGGAGTGCTTGACAGATGCCATGGCACAGGTGGATGCCTTTAAAAAAGAATATGTGAGTACATGAAATACGGATTATTTGGCTTATTATGTAATGTATATAACTATTGTAACAACAACAACTTACTACAAATAAAAAGTTTTTTTTAAAAACGATTATCTTGCTGGTATCCATAGAATGATGTGCATTTATATGGCACATTACTATGATATGTAGTACATTTTTGTACTAGTAATCGATGATTGAGCGCAATATTGATACAAAAAGTCATTCACAGTAGGTAAACGAGGTTGAAAGATTGTCGTTCTAATGAATTTTGAATGAGTTTATATCGTTATCACATCGCGAAAATTGATTAATTTCATTCATCAATGTGGTAATACTATTTTCTGAAAAACTTAACAAATTGCTTAAATTACAAGCATATGAACCCTGCTTATGGCCTTGTGACTGTTATATATATAATTGCATGCATAAGTTGTCGCACTAATGAATGGGTTGAAGTACACGCACCATCAAATGACATTGGTTTGATACCACGCATAAACATTTTCTGCTTACATAATTAAAAGTATATGTTCCTACCACTAACAGCCACAGTACTGGGATTTGGGAAATACCACCATCCTTATTAGATATGATGATGCCGAGAAACGTCTACCGAGAATAGCATCGCAACTGGGTGACTGCAATTTAAAGGTATTCCATTATTGTTAACATACGACTTTTGATTAGTAATTGTTATAATATCATTCGATATCTATACAATGTACTTGATTATTTATAGAAAGTTTAAATAAACACTGCAGTTGTAGTTATTAGTTTATCTATCATGGGATACCGATCTACTTCCTTTTCTAAAAAAGAAACAATAGTAAAATAATTTGATTTCCTGGGATTTGGAAGGTAAGTTCATAGATACTGTAATCTCAAGTAAAACTGGTTTTTGATACAGACGACAAAAATTCATGTCCTTGTAGCTGTGCATAACCCCGATAACTAACATATCCTTTTCCCAGACTCGTTGTGTGAATATTTTAAAAGCTTTTAATATTTAAACTTCATACACTCAAAAAACTAAACAAGCTTTTTCAATTTACTCTCATTCGTAGAAAAAGTCAACTCACATGAAATCGTGAGGATGTTTAAGTTCCATTTGAGGCTAGATCCATTTAAGGCTAGATCTACATAAAATAACCATGATCCAATTCGTTGACTTGAAAACTGTTTTCCATTTGGGCTGTAATGGCCACCTCTTTTAACGTACATCTATAGTAATGTACGTTGCGTTTTTTGCCGGTCAGTATAGAATGGAAATATTCAATGACCATGAAATAACTAATAATAACTGTTTAAATGTTTTATCTTCTTTTACGTTCAAATTTCAGAGCTTGCTGTTTGTGAAGAACACACTTGGAAACATGAAAAATGACTTGACACACACACTAAAACCTATTGCACAGAATGACGGAGCGCTTTCATTGTATCTTGAACGTGCAGAACACGCGACTGCAAATGCAATTTCGCTTTATCTACAGAAATCATCATACTTCCATTTCGAAAAATCGGAACAAAAGGATTTGCATTTATCCAATGATATCATGTCAGCAGCCGTAATCATAAAGCAGTACTTCGCAGGCCTGATAAGTGATAAAGCGTACAATTAAATGTTGTTTACGATTTATTCCAAGAAGATTCATGATAGTTACCTTGACTTTAAAGACATAATAAAAAAGAAAAGTTCATTTTGATTCATCTACCTCGGGTATATGTACAGTGTATCTGTATCTGTATGAAGTGTCTGTGACCAAGTAAGACATTGGTTAAGAACAGGAACTTTCAAAAACAGAGTTTATTGCTTTCTTACTGCTTGAATTAGGGCAAAATAGATCAAATGTACATGCTTGTGCAATTCAGCTGTTGTGAAATTTTATTTTCCGGTTGCGAAATTAATTTCGTCTCAACGATCTTTATTTTCATGGGTTACACAGGACACTGGCCGTAGACACAAGATAAAACAGTTTATCATATCAGACCCCCTTGTGTTTTTGATTTTCAAAGGACCGTGTTCATTTTGCTGTGATCTGATGCAAGATATCTTAAGGATATAATACGGGTATTTAACTATATAAGACTGTATAATGGTTCAATTATTCATAAAATATGCTATTGTACGGGTACAATACTTGTGGTGTTAGTAGTTACATAATTATGTTAACTTTCATCTCATGTTAATACAGATGTCATGTTTGTTAATACTGCATGAAATGGCATTGTACATTTCGTTATACAAATGTTACCATAATGTTTCTTTTACTGCTTTTTAGTCAAGTTTCAATGGTATCAGGTGACAAGAAGTACACATTACGTTCTACGTCTGTGTTAAAAAATTATGCTATATTACAGATTACATTGTATTGTAATTCAGTTTGTCTCTACACATACAATGAAGTGTTTCAACGCATGTTGTTTAATTTATGGTTTCTGTTAACGAACAATAAAATCAATAAATTAATATCAAGTTATAATATGTACCGTATGCTTCTCAAATATGTACTATTGTGTATTGCTTTTGTTGTGTAATCTTTGACACATTTCTCCACATTTTAATACTTGTTTATGATCTCAGGGCGCACGTAAATGTACAGTGAGTTTTTATAAGCTTTTCTTTTGTGCTTTTGAGATTTGCGTCTTTTTGTACTTGTTTTTAATGTATTTCCGTTAGTTACATATGTTAGTTAGAGTATACCTTTTTAATTTATAAGTACATGCTTTTTTGTACTTGTTTTTTTAATGTATTTCCATTAGTGACATATGTTAGTTAGATGTAAATGTAATTGGTAATGCATGAATAAAATTGAATACAATTTCCGTTTATCTAGTTTATGCGAATTTTTTTACATGTCGTTCGATTATGGAGAAAGCTTCCATAGCACATTGAATCGCTCACTGCATGGCATCACCCTTAAGGGTGGAGCCTTATGCGGAATACATTTTGCCGCAAGTCCATGGAAGTAGCGGTCATTAAGCGCTGAAACATTTCTTTAAAAAAAGATTGTTTACAAAAGTGATTTTTGTTACAAAAAATAAAAACCTATTCCTAGACCGAATTTTTAAAGTATAACATTACACCAACCAAAAGAAATCAACTGTTCCTCCGGACCGACTATTTACCCGACGACACCCCTAGACGACACAACCGCCAACACATTGTTACAAATGTACAGTTTTTACTATTTAGATGTAAAATCAGAAAAAACATTTAAAAAAAATCGGCGTACGGCATAGGTTTAAGTATATCTAGGGTGATCTAAATGCCATATTCCAATACATTACCTAATACCAAAAATAAATAAACAAACAAAAAACTGAAGTCTTTGCGGCGCCTTTGATACCTCGCATTTAATTCTTTTCCTTTTTATAACTGTATATATAGGCGTCACCTGGCACAATTATTGATTTCCATCACAGCCGTTAAATGGTTCGATTTGTTACAATTGTACAGCCTATTTCACATACACGTGCAGGATTTGTATTATATTTAAAAGTAAGATTATTTTTCTGTACTGGTACAGTCAGACAAGATCATAATTAAGTATAACTGCATTTTAAAATATTAAAAGAGGAATAAAACAAAAACTAAAATGAATTTAATACACCAATCACAAATTAATTGACCTTCTATATGCCCCAGACAGATACGTATTTCAATATCATGTATACTAACATGCAGACAAAAGGTATCATAAGGTAAACATGTATAAAAAAAAACCACAAAAAGTTCACAAAAAGCACGATGGTGACCTTATTATATTTTTATGACAGAGTATTTGACGTCTTGGATTAAGACAATACATGTAATACATTTTAAAAACAAACTAACCATTAACAATGCAATAAATACAAACGAATTGTGCACATACAATGTGCAAATATATAATTATTCTGCTGAAAATTACTTGCTGTGATAAGTGATACCCAATATCTTGTTAGATTTTATGTCCAGGTGAAAAATGTACAATTTACGTAATCAAGAAAAATTCATATATAGGGTTATAATCCACAATGGCGATCTAATCTGTGTATAAGAATTAAAATTTATTCATAATAAATAATACAAAATGTATATGTTAAAAAAGATAAATAAGTCTCAGAAGTATATATTTAACAACAGATGAGTTTACAGGACATGAGCGACTATATCTACTTAAACAAATACAATGTGCTTTTTTTGTGTATTTTAAGACAGACTTTGTTATCGTTACTTTTTACACACTTCTGAAACAAGAAAACGGATGTTATAAGATTAAAATGACCATGCAATTAAATTCAAACTGATATAAATCTGTTAAAGTGGCTTATTTTAACATCCTTTTCTCAAATGTTATCTTGTTTATCAGTGTCAGTGTTGTTTGTATTTGTTAATGATAATATATCGAAATCACCCACAGCTGCACTTCGTTCATTGGAGCTTCATTAACATCGAAATACGTCAATGAATGTTTTTAAACATACACGAAACTTTTCATGTGTCACAGAATTTCCAGAGAATAAGGCCTTTTAAGAGGATGTTTTCACATCAATGGAAGTATTCGCTGAAGAAGACGAGGAAACGTAAGTCAGCTTTTAATACATTTTCTTCAGTCATATAGCAAAGCTCTCTTTGTGTATTTGTATTCTAAGAATAATGCAGGTATATATATGATTTAATTGTACCAGTGAAGTCTTCCGGTACTAAAGTACCGTACGCTGTAAACGTATACCTAACAGATAGAACATTAGGCAAAACAGATTTTACCTGCAAATTATTTCTTATAAATGGAAATAAAATAAGTTGACATAAACAATTGAATGATTAAAGTTATACTACCCTTCAAAATGGCAACAGTGAATTATAGTCAAAAATGATGCTGAAAACATAAAAGATCCATTGAAAGTATATAAAGAAATGTGTCAAATGGATTGATTTCTATTTTTGGCAGATATATATCAAATTACCTCGTATACATAACAGACTGTAAGGAGTTTTAGATTTTTACAGATTTTCTCTATATTCAATAGGAATAAAACTGCTTTACAGAATCATAACTCAAATAAGTAAATCGGATGCTTTTGTTGTATTGTTTCAAATGATTGTTGCTGTGCTTGTTTATGTATTTGTTCGGTACGATAATCAGTTGAAACATAACGAAAGCAGACTATAGAACGTAATCGAAGATACCGGCGAATATAAATGAATACCAGGTAACTATAATGTCGCACAATATTTGGTTGATACTTTATATATCTGATACATGTATATCATTTCTTTAATTCTCTGTCGGAGTCATGGGTAAAAGGAAATCTTGTACCGTTAGAATTGTTCGCAAGAAACAAGGGAGCCCAGTCCTCAAATGGATCTGTTTATCAAGGTTTATTATAAAAACGTACCCCATAACGCTGACTAATTTGACTTAAAAGATTGCCATCACGAGTCGCCAGAAGCATTCCAAGATAATTGTGTTGGTAATATGTTAGCTGGAAAAGTCATAACAGTCACGACTAGATTAACTTGATGCGTGGTACAAGTTGTGTGTGTGTCCAATATAATTTTGCTAACGGTACAAAATAAAAATAACGTTCTCAGGAAAAATGAAGTGAATATAAGAAAGGAAAAGTCATGCTGTTTATAAATAGAACGTAAGTGTATCTGAAAAATCACTCTCGGTGATATAATGGTATATATGTGTTCGTTAACGTGATAACTTGTAAGAAGTTTCAAATTACGCCCGCCGAATTGATACTAATCTGTGTCTCGAAATTCCCTAGCTGTTTTATATCAGGTATTCCACTTTCAATTTGGACTTCTTTCTTGGTTGTACATCGATTGTACTATTGTTCGATTACCTACTTCAATTTTAATAGGTCAGAGGATGAAGCAGAAAGTCCCGGTTTTTAACAGCTGATCTAAATAAAAATATGTACATGTGTGACTACATTATATATGTAGTCTAGGCTATAACAAAATTATCACATGGTTTGTTGTCTCATGTCTTTACGCTTCTAAACGAAGTCAAGTTTGTATATAGGCATGACTCATACACAGTTAAATGCTAGATAGATTTGTTCTTGCTGCACACCGTTACAAAGGGCAAAACGCGTTTGTTTGTTTAAAGATGGCCTTAAAGTGTTCAGGGTATTCTGAGTTCAATGGTGATAATATGATTATGTACTATCTCAAAAGGAAAGTACTGAAATTACTTTCACTGGCCCACTTTAAATGGGAAACCCCATCCTATCACATGTGACATCTAGTGAACCCATATACATTTGCAGGTTAGTGTTTGCTCCGT
>JAUMHA010383230.1:0-12318 GCA_032359765.1 Saxidomus gigantea
AAAATTATTTAGACTATGCACGTCAGAGTTAAAATGTGCAGCAACTATGGATAAAATTACAAATATCAAAACGATGGATATACATGCGTGTGTAGTTTGACCTACGTACTGCATATTACGTTTTTGTATATTCGTTCACAGAGCTGCAAAATGTGGTCACACTTCAGCTGTCAGAATGTCGCCAAATCTGATCGTTTGTTATTAACAAATTATGCCATCTGTGGATATAAGTAACTTTACATTTGCTCGCATATTATTAAAATTCCAGTCGGGAAGGGGGGTTTTCGGACCTCACCGGGTGTTCAGCACACCGACTCATTAAATCAAAGTAATCAACTGCTCAAACAGTATTTTCATTTGGGGAAAAGGATGGGGCATGACCAGAGCGCCTCCCAATGGTGTGGCCTGGATGCAGATGAATAGTACTATACCAATATAGAAAATAATTATATATTGACTGACTGACGGAAGGTAGGACGGACGGACATACTGACGATTTTATCAAAAGGCGTCTTTCGCTATTATACCTTTATTAAGCAAAAGCTCACAGTCTATCCATCTGTAGCTGAATGCTATCCTAAGTACTGATAGTTTTTACATGAGCAAAAACTGATTTGCCGTCACTGATTCGAAATTAGAAAGTTAGATCTAAATGTAATAAATTATGAATGTCGTAAAAATAGAACTAGTCTATGTACTGGTGCATCATCTCATAACGAATGGAATATAGGCTATTACTTGCTTTCGTTACTCAGTTTTCATAGGTATAATTTATATAAGTAACAACCTGCAAAAAATAATTTCATAAATAAAAGTATCTGAGCCTATTTTCACCATTAAAATATGTGTATGGGAGCTAACGTCAACACTTGTGTGCGATATTTTCGTACGAGTTACCTTTCTTCGTATGCAACAAACTGTCTAAGTGCGCATTTTTCTTTCTGTTTCAAAACACCTGTTATAATTCGAAAATTCTTACACACACGTTCATATGTGTTTCCTTATCCATTTTATTCACCAGTGGCAGAATAATAATCTATTTTCGTACCAGGATCCTACATTGTGTTTCCGCCCCCGCACTGTAGACGTACCTATAGGTATGTTATACCGAAGGTGCCAGGGCCGTAAACTTACATAAGCAAGTTTTTAGTTTTGATGTACGTGACGTTGGCAGTAGCAGTAGTTAACAGTAGCAGTAGCAAAATCGTGAAATTGGCAGTAGCAGTAGCAGTAGCTGGCAGTAGCTGGCAGTAGCTGGCAGTAGCAGTAGCAAAAACGTGAAGTTGACAGTAGCAGTAGTTAGCAGTAGCAAAAAACTCGAAGTTGGCAGTAGCAGTCGCAGTAGCGTGCAGTGCCAGTAGCAAAAACGTGAAGTTGGCAGTAGCAGTAGCAAAAACGTGAAGTTGGCAGTAGCAGTAGTTAGCAGTAGCAGTAGCAAAATACTCGAAGTTGGCAGTAGCAGTCGCAGTAGCTTACAGTGCCAGTAGCAAAAACGTAAAGTTGGCAATAGTAGCAGTTTGCATAAGCAATAGCTGGCAGTAGCAGTAGCAAAATCGTGAAGTTGGCCGTTGCAGTAGTTTGCAGTAACAGTAGCAAAAACGTGAAGTTGGCAGTAGCAGTAGTTAGCAGTAGCAGTAGCAAAAGGATGAAGTTGGCAGTGGTTTGTTGATTTTTTCTATCGAAACCTTTTCTTTTTCACGATTACAAACTATGTAATTGAGCGATAAATTATAGATTATGCGAGTCACAATTCTTAAACCATTTTCACCGAGGAAAGACATGCACCTAGGTTTTTACGTCTTTATTCTCGCATGAGTACTGCATTTAAACAAAATAAAACGTCGTTTGAAAAGGGGGTCCTCCTTTGTGTTAGTTTGCAGCTTTTTTTTCTTTATTCTACATCAGTTTGCCCGATGGATAACATTGTAAAATAAGACCTGTTCTGTGGAAGACAAGTGAAACTTTACACTAACTATCTAAGTGTTTATCGGTACATATTCTACGAAACATAGAAAGTCTTTTTTCACTACGCTCCCGTCGATCTTTTTTATATTCCCCCCCAAAAAACCGGAACGGATTAAAACTTAAAATATAATTACTAGGTTAAAAATTTTAATTTAACATGTAACGCTTTGTGTAGGTCGAAACGTTCTGATAAGTTATTATAAGACCAAGGGCATGTTAATTTCCTGAAAAGTTATTCAGAAAATTTAAAGGACAAACTTCATAAATTCTAATATAAATGGAAACATTTTCTGTTATGTACTGACACAAGGCTCAGCTGTAGAACTGAAAAAAACCACCCTTTGACAAGTTCTTTTCGTCTGCGTCACATTTTGATTGATATTTTGGTCTTTTGTTCACACCAAGATTTTGGCACTGTTGGAATGCATACCGGTCAATATTAACGGTTCATAAAGCAGGTTTTAAAAGTTTGTTCAGCATATTGTTTCGCTATTAGGTAGAAGAAGACTTGGGCAAATTTGCATCAATAGTCACCTTAAATGTAGCGAAGGAACTACAACAGTAATATGACAGTAATATATGTACATTTTTTGTAACATGAAAGATGAAGTTTCCAAAAAATGAAAGAATGTAAAAAGACCATTTTACCTGAAACGGGTTTACAGTAATTCACGTCAAGAGATGGCATAGACTTCATTCCGTCGGGTGTTACAATCTGCTAATTTAGAAAAAGAACTATGTCAGCAAACGGTATCTATGACTAACTTTAGTCTCATTAAACTTGAATGCTTTTTCTATAGCATGACGTTGAACCAGTCAGATGTTAAAGCACTTGCAATGTGATGTTAAACAACTGAAAATATAGCGGAACTATTAGTATATTGTAGCTAGACACTGTTAGCATGCATTTCATTGCGTAGCTATGAAAAAGATTTTTATTAGCATGTTAATCATACATCATTTTGTCCTACTGTAAAGCAGGAAAAGCAGTCATCGACGGCAGAGGTCATCTGTATGATAACATGAATTAAACTCAAAGTTATCTCCGATCTTCTAAATCGTTGTATTCCTCTCAATTAAAAAAGAAAACATACAGAAAATGAGGTACCATTCTCTGCTGCTTGTCCAACTCCTCTAATGCATTTGATTTTGCCCCTTCAATTTCCTGGACTGCTTCCGACAACCCACTGCTTAAAGTGCCCTTTATTTCCTGCACTGCTTCAGATTTTGTCTTTTGCACATCAGACATCCCACTGCTTGCCATGTCCTTAACGTCGTGTACCGCTTCAGATTTTGTCTTGTGCACATCCGACAACACACTATTTTTTGTGTCCTTAATTTCATGTACTGCTTCTGATTTCGTCTTGTTAACTTCCGACAACACACTACTTTCAGTATCTTTAATTTCCTGTTCTGCTTCTAATTTTGTTTGATTTATCTCTGCCATCCTAGTACTTGCCGTTTGATTTATCTCTGCCATGCTAGTACTTGCTGTGACCCTAATTTCTTTCAGTTTCTCCTGTGTTGTTTCTTCTAATTCTGCTAAGGCTTCCTCGCGTATTTTGCGGAATTTTGTCTCATCCCATTGGCTAATGTATATTTGCTTGCACTTGAGCTGGAAATAAAAAAACACATGTATGTGTCTGTATAAAATGATGATTGAAATTTGATTTTTATTCCTATACATAGCCCACCGAACGTCACCTAAGTATTTACCTCTGGTCCGGTAAAGGAGGGTGTTTACCTATCACCATTGACAGTTGCATATTGTATACACGTATTTCATTTTAATTTAAAAAGCGCTTCACTATTAATTAATTTAAGAATGTTTCGATGCAAGACTTTAGTATGTAAAAAAGTTATATTGTCGGAATCGTTTTTTTCTTTCAAAGTTTACTCTTGTGCTACGTATCAAATTCTCTTTAAAACTCCATTAAAAAGGGAGTAAGATTTATGAACAGGAGGATCATGGTGGCCCTATATCGCTCACGTGAGTACCGGCGCACTAACATAATAAAGTCACTTGTTACTAAAGAGAGTCAGTATTTGCTAAGGAAGCCAATGTTTCCGAGGGAAAGTCACTAAATGCTAAAGTCAGCAGCTGTAAGGGGCGGTAAACAAAAGATAAGCAGACCACTGGTCACAAGGGGAAGTCAGTGGTTGTTAAAGAAGTCAACAGTCACTGGTCACTTGTCCATGTTGGTGGCTGCTAAGGGAGTCATTGGTTGCTTAGGAAGTAAGTGGTTGCTAGGTAAGACGCTGGTGGCTAAAGGTACTCACTGGAAGGTGGCTTTTCCTATATCTATATATACGGACAAGGGACCCCCAGTCCATTGTCAATTTTGACCCCAGGGATATGCTTTGAGCAAACCTGGTAAAGGTCTACATGTCAATTTTATATTCCAACAATTTAAGCTCTAGGCCTTCTGGTTTTTGAAGAAAAGGTTTTCCAAGGTAAATCTACCTCGCTGGTAGGATCAATATTAACCCCAGGGATAAGATAAAAACAAACCTGGTAGAGGTCCACTAGACAATGCCACGTACTACATGTATCAATATTTTAGCTCTACATCTTGTGATTTTGAAGATTTAACAAAAACAATCTATACCAAGTGATCCACCTTGCAGGTTCAATTTTGACCCGGGGGCATGATTTGAACAAACTTGGTAGAGGTCAAATAGATAATGTTACACATGTGCTTATTCTAATTATCTAAGCTCTCTGTCTTGTTGTTTTTTGAAAAAAAAAGATTTTTAAAGTTCTACCTATAATGTTGATCCAAGGGGCGTGATTTGAACAAACTTGTTAGTAGTCCACTAGAAAATGCTACATACCAATATCAAACATCTAGGCCTTGTGGATTTTAAAAGTTTTCTTATACAAGTCGATGCACAGCAAGTGACTCCTGGGCGGGGTAAATATTGACCATGCGGACTATGTTTTGAATAAACGCGTTAGAGGTGCGCTAGACAAAGCCTTACACCAAAGATAAAAGCTCTGGGCTTTCTGGTTTTGGAGAAGAAGACAGCTTAAAAGTAGGATGCTTCTGACCAATTTTGATAATATTCCATGAAGTGTTTTTAAGAAGAAGTCATTTGAAATAACTGTTGACAAACGATGGACGGACGACGGACATCCAACGATCCTTAAAGCTTTCCATGACCAATTCGTAGTCTGGTGAGGTAAAACAATATCATCAACAATATAAATAGAAATATTTCGAACGTTTATTTATGCAATTGAGAAACCGATTTCATTTACCAACTAAGAAAGTCATTAAATAAAGTAAAATATACCCGAGTTAGTTTATTTACAGCATCCACAGACCCAGCGTATGTCGCAAGATATTTTGGATCTTGTAGAACCGCAATAAATACATCTAAATACCCATCCAAAGTCAGGTCGTCCAGCTCCATCTTTGCTTTATGCAGGATCTCATTGCGAATATCTCTTGCCTGGAATAATGGCAAATCGGTAATAGAGTACCTATATAATGCCTAACAAGAAGACGCGGCAATGCCGCCAAAACAGGTATAAACGGCGCCTGTAGAAATTGTAGAATTATAAAAAAAAAACAGTCACCTTGACACCCCCCCCCCCGCCCACCACCCTCTGCAAAGAATTTTTTTTTCTTTTGCATATTTTTTTTAATCTCTTTTTAGAACCAGTGACCTTGACCCCAAAAAAATATTTTTAGTAAGTGACCTAATAGTAATCTATTTTTATTAGGCGACCTTGACCCCCAAAATTGTTTTGGCTTAAAAAAAAAATAATTATATATATAGCTTTAGTAGTGACCTTGAGCCCAAAAAATGTTTTTGGCTTAAAACAATTAAACTACTAAAAAAAAAAATATTTTTAGTAAGTAACCTTGAATTTTAAATAAAAATTATTTTTTTGCTTAAAACAAAAAACTTAAAAAACACCCCCAAATGCAAGAGCTTCCTCTCTGTGCAAGTTACCTACACACCAAGTTTCTTTGCAATTGGTAACTCCTAACTTGAGTTAATGAGCGGAAACCCTTTTTCTATTTTTAGTTACAGTGACCTTGACCTTGACCCTAGTGACCCCAAATGCAATCCCATGCTGCGTATCCACGCAAGCTACCTACACATCAAGTTTCATTGTAATTGGTCACTCCTAACTGGAGTTATTGAGCGGAAACCATATTTCTATTTTTAGTAACAGTGACCCTGACCCTAGTGACCCCAAATGCAATCTCAAGCTGCGCCTTTACGCAAGCTACCTACACACCAAGTTTCATTGCAATTGGTCACTCTTTACTGGAGTAATTGAGCGGAAACCGTTTATCTATTTTTAGTAACAGTGACCCTGACCTTGACCCTAGTGACACCAAATGCAATCCAAAGCTGCGTCTCCATGCAAGCTACCTACACTGAGTTTCATTACAATTTGTCACTCCTAACTCAAGTTATTGAACGGAAACCAATGTTTGCGCCCGAACGCCCACCCGCCCGCTCGACATACGACATCGCCATTCTAATAAGTAGGTTTTTTAAAAAAACCTGCTTAAAAATGTTCTGCTGATTAAAAAGATATACAGTTGCAAGGAATGGATAATGTTTTTGGATTGGACATGGAAGCAATAGTACAGGCAGGCAATATGATACATTTAATTCACATTTCCTAGAGAAGAAGACAATTTCAGTGGAACAGGAAATGATACTTTTTTTAGCTTATTTAATTATAGTGGCTAGGATTCGAACACAGCAAATTTACACACTTATCAACACTTCCTTGATAAACCGAAAAGTATTGAATGACCGCAAAAATAACCTAGTTTAGCCTCCCCACTATGATGCTATCATACCACTGTTTGAACCGGTGTGGATTTTTAAACTAGCTTGCAAGTCCGGAACACATCGGAAACTAACTACAATTTGACGCAATATTTTACAGTAAAAGGGTCCCTAAACAGGGATCTTTTATTCAAACCACTTGGTAATATTCCTCTGTACTGTGAGACCATACTGTTCGTGGTATGAAGCAGATGCCATGGAAATGTAGTACAGTGTATCAGCAAAAGTCTATGGTAAAACACAAACTCTCATTATTCTACACATGTCAACTTCCTTCAAAGCATATAGATCAAACAGTAACATTTACCTTTTGGAAAAGGCACACAGTCCTAGATCCCATGTGATTACAAGCTAACCAGTTCTGCATAGATTGACTGTTGATGATGAAACTAAGTAGACCAGAAGCATCTGTATCTTGCGCTGATGTTGCAGGTCCTTGTGTTGTCTGAAAACACTTCACAAAAGTCCATCCCAATGGATCTGAACACCATGTACTCGGATCTGTGCCTTTCCATAAAGGACTTTTATATCGATGGTCGCGAACAATGGCGTCATAAAATTTGCTACATAGTCCTTGAGGGCATTTTCTGCGTCCACTAGGTTTGCTTCCAAAGCAATTGCTCGATGATTTGTCAATACAAGTAGCATTGTTGCACGCCTTTTTCCCATTTGCATGGTCGGGTAAAAGGTTCTTAGAAGTACATTGATTGCACTGAGGCACATAACCCAAAAAACTTATTCGTAAAAGTTGGTCTCGACACACTGGAGCTTTTTCGCCAACAAAATCTTTCAACCCATCCTGGAGGAACTCTAATCCCTTGGCGCCGCGGACCCAATTTTTGTATTGATGTTCATCCCAGATTTCGTTGCCCATTATGTTAAAAATCCTCACATCTATAAATTATAAAATACATGTAAAATAACACATAATTTCCTATGCCACTGATAATAAGTACGTCCTGGTGTTTCCTTATACACTGAAAGTATATTACAAATGTATCCTACATACTAGTAATGGTCATACCAAATGAAGTTCAAGAATGAACCTTAATCACAGTAACAGGTTTGCAACATGTACAATGTAAGAAATCTGCTTTGCTGAGTGTTAATATTAATGAAATACCGTATATCGGGTTTTTTTCGCGTACATCAAATTTCGCGATTTTGGTCCTATTTTAATTTTAGCGAATCTAATTTTCGCGATTTTAAAAAGTTGATTTTGATTTTCGCGTTTTTAATGAAGGGCGAAATTTACCATGACATCATTTAATAAATAAAGGGAAATCTCTTTGTGACAGTGCTACCGGTATCCCAAACTGTTCCGGTTGTTTTATTTGTTTGCTAAAACAAACAATAAATAGTAAAACATCATGTATGTTCATTGAATGAATGGTATTTATGGCGCATCGATAATGACTTTCGCACTTTCGCGGAGATACGTTTTACAGTTTTCAACTGTTTTAATGCTCAATTATCTTTAGAAGTTTGTATTTAACACCTGTCCTAATATTGCTTTCAGTTAAATAACAGACACCATATTTAATATGATAATTATACAGTTTTAGAAATATCGACAATGCGGAACTTGAAATTTCGCGAAATGTTGTACTAAATTTTCGCTGATTCTAAAGTTCGCGATTTTCTCTGCTCGCGAATAAAGCGAAAATTAGACACACGCGAAATAAACCCGATATACGGTATATGTAATGGAACGACTGGAAAAGTTAAAAGCGACTCCATAAAAAGTGTTTGTTTATTAAATGGAATAGTTAGTAAATTGTGGTAAACTATGACACTGCATATTTTTTGGGAGTTCAAATCAAGTATAAATGGTGTTTTTTTGAAGATGTGATGGTAATTTTCAACGGTAATATCACTTTATATATTTATCTTCTATCTAACGGCATTAAAAGAACTGAGTATACCGAACGATGCATTCGTCTAGATTTTAAAACATGGCCTAATTAAACATACAATGGAAATCGGGACAACATATTTATAGCATGGACTGTGGTACGAGTAGCTCAGTATAGTCATATCTTAATACCTAACGGAAATAATATCATGATTCTAAACTATTCTAACATAAAAGGACGAATTGTGCTGTTTTTGCCCATTTGCCGGTGTTTTAACAGGAGGAAAAACGCGAGTAAACGGAGATATTTACGCGCTTTTATACCCCGTTTTCAATTATGCGCAATACAGGACAATTGCAAATCCTAAAACTGGCGTTAACTTAATTAACTTCCAAACCGTAAACAACAGAATATTTGCAACTTGAAAGTGAATCTAGTTAATAGGACAACGTATATTTATACTAGCACGAACTAAACGTATACGAAAGGTACAATGATAAACCAAACATCTTCGATAAGTTTTATCAATAAAATACTAAACACTTAAAAAATGTACAAATAATGTAATTCACTATTCATCCTTGTCGAACAGCAAAACAATGCTTTGAAACTAAATAAAAAACAACAACAACATAAACTGTATCTTCCAGTCTGCTATATGACCTTTCTCTTGTTTTTAAAATAGATTTTAGAATGATAGAGCTATTCTTCAAAATAATAATACTATTTTGATTTATGGTCGAGAATGAAGCGTAATTTACAAAAAATGAGCTGAATTCATGTAACAATGTTGAAAAATGTTAATGAAAATATTTGTAATACAAAGGTTGGATTTTCTATATTTGACGAGGTTAGTCAAAAATGTTTCTTATTCATCTTGACACGCTCTGACAGCTCCAGATTGCACTCATATCTGATCGTCAGTGGAAATATAATGAAGGTAGCGTTTTGTGTTGTAGTTTTAACTATTCACTGCACTAAATATAACAAATATTTTATGCTTGACTTTGAGATTTTAAGTTTATTAAACAAAAACACTATGCGTACATTTAGTATATTTCATTCACAAACAGTCTGAATTAATGTCTGAAGCATCTTAAGTAAGCTATGGGAAAGAAATAGACGACAGAAAATGAAAAACGTCCTGCAATATATCAATTTAACTGCTCAGAATATATTTCATATATTTCAAGTATAAGTTAACTTTATTTTGTAGAGGGTCATTCCTTTGATAACTTTATTTCTGAAAACAAGAGAACAAAGATAGCTCTTTATCGCTCATCTGAGTATGGAACAGTTTTGATGCAAAAATTACATTGAGCCTTCTGACATCCCATCTTGCATTATTACGTGTGTATTTGTCCATCTGATATTACATGTTTCTTTTTGATATGTCCTATGCTTAAAACTGGAGAAATAATAACTGTATTTGTCTAAATGGCAAGTGCCATTGTGCAATTAATTTGTGCCCACTTATAATTGACTACTGCACCGTGTATGCGTACAACTTTTAGTTGCCTTCCATTCATTGCTTAATTATGATTGCCTACGTTAAACTGATACATGTAAGTACTTACGCATTAATTAATACTAAGTGTATATGTGTATACGCTATGTGATTACGTTTACTTTTATTGACTACTGTGTTTGTGTATATATTTATACATAATAGCAGTAAGCATATAGACTAATGCAACTAATCGAATGGACTTGTAAGAATGAAATAGAAAGGGAACCAATAATACTTATACCCTGCAACTGCATAACTTAACCAAAACGGGCACCAATAATACTGGTACCCTTTTAAACAGCAAACGAGAATTCTTGCGAATAATTATTTTGCCATTGGTATGAAGTCTGGAGTAACTACCCCTACCATTATGTTTGTAAATAGGTATTTATTAATCGCTTATATTCGGACTTAATAAACAATTCTGATAATGAAAACAGTCATTCAGGTACCCAGACTGATTAATAGGAGCTTTGATGTCATCCTCCTGATTAATAGGAGCTGGGATGTATTCCTCCTGATTAATAGGAGCTGGGATGTATTCCTCCTTATTAATAGGACCTATGGTGTGCTCCCCCTGAGTAATAGGGGCTGGGGTGTAACCCCCCTCATTAATATGAGCTTTGGTGTCATCCTCCTGATTAATGGGAGCTGGGATGTACTCCTCCTTATTAATAGGAGCTAGGATGTGCTCCCCCTGGGTAATATGGGCTTGGGTGTAATCCCCCTCATTAATAGAGCTGAGATATGCTCCCCTGATTAATAGGGGCTGGGGTATATTTCCCTCGATCAACAGAAGCTTTGGTGTCCTCCCTCTGATAAATACTAGTGGCCGGGATGAACTTCCTTTGACTGCCACCCCTAGCCCATGCTACCCCTCCTGAATGTACCGGTGGTACCATGGACTGGATATCATATCCTTGAGAGAAGGTCCTGGGTTGTGTTTGATCTGGCAGAAGTGTCCCCAACCTCTGGTGACTTGCTGGTCTGACCCTGGGTGTTTTCCCTTGGATGAGGTAAAAGCCACTTGAGCTGACCCATGCAGAGGGGTGCAACAGGGATCAGCTTGTTTGACAGGTGTTGGGTTGGCCCCTCGACATGGCTAATGTGACCAACATGTTAATAATCCGCTGTATAAACTTGATTATCCCGAGGTGTCAAATCATACCCCGAGGCGGGGGCATCCCAAATTCCCCCGTGTCTCAGTCACCCGATCGACCCCCTTGGGAGCTGATGTCTCCCCATTCCCTCCAAAACTGACATGCTTACGCCTCAACCCCCCTGGCTATTTATTTTAGCGAATAAATTAATCGGTTATGTTAAATGTGAATTTTATAATAAATTTACTAAAAACTATATACCTGTTAACAAACTCACTTCTTTTTCGTCTGTTATCGGCGTGATAGTGGGATAGTTGCTCCAAGTTTCAAGTTTTATTTCTGATCAATGCTTATAACAAGCATATGATCATACAAACATGTACATTTGTTATATCCTAGCTACAATTAACATGTGATATTTTGAGGAAAAATATTGCAATTCTGTATATTACAGATATATTAAATTGTAGATTTCTGTGCGATACCTTTATAAGTTACAGAAAATTTAGGAGAATGAGTAAATATTTGAAGTGAGATAAAATAATTTTACAAAAGGAGGCAAGTTTTACCAGTTTAGTTTTGTTACAATGTACTTGTACACATAACATCTCTCAATTTAATCATATTACTGGCATACCAATGGCAAAATAATTATTCGTAAGAGTTCTCGTTCGTGGTTTAAAAGGGTGCCAGTATTATTGGTGCCCGTTTTGGTTAATTCATGCAGTCGCAGGGTATAATTATTATTGGTTCCCTTTCTATTTCATTCTTACAAGTCCATTCATTTAGTTGCATTCAATTATATGCTTACTGCTATTGATTATGTATAGATATATATTCACAAACACAGTACTGTAGTCAATGAAAATAAACACTTAACATTTTCTCGTAATCTCATAGCGTATACACATAGACACTCAGTACTTTTCAGTTTAACGTAGGCAATAATCATTAAGCAATGAATGGAAGGCAACTAAAAGTTGTACGATTACACGATGCAGTAGTCAATTATAAGTAGGCACAAATCAATTGCACAATGGCACTTGCCATTTAGACAAATACAGTA
>JAUMHA010383241.1:0-12317 GCA_032359765.1 Saxidomus gigantea
ACAAAAAGTGTCCATTACTTCTAAATAAGGCTGGTAACCTACCTTTTTTATTTTATATTCTGACTAAGCAGGTATTACCCTAACAACAAACGAAATTTCTAAAAATTCTTATTGCTTGAAAAAAATGATGAAACTGTAGCGATCGTCTTTAAAGGAAATGGTGGACGGACGTACAACGTAAAGCGAAATATGAAAACACACTGCGGCATTAAAGACTGGTTTGAGTCTTTACCTAGTTCAGTAAAAGCCTGAACTCTCAATATAATTTTAGTACAGAAGGTAGCGAGAACTTATATTGCATTGGTCATTTCTCAGAACGTTGTTTATGTACACTTCTCAAATAATCATAACTGAAAAAGTTGAAAAAGAGACGTTAACATACATGTACTTGGGTTATGTCAAAACCAACGTTGCACCTCTGCGACTTAGTATGGATTCAGATCGACCTGCACCTCTGTGCAGACTTATATCATAAAAGTGTTCGATTACCCATTAAACAAACAATGCGCGGCATGCTTACGTTTTAAATGAATCTAATTGGCCGCACTGTAAATCGAGCGTGTAGCGTAAACCGTTCGTGTCGCGCGCTAAGAAAATCGTGTGCACGCGGTATCTACACACAGGCGCAACTGTAGGTATATGGACATTTTCGATTTATTTTATTGATTGCTGTTAATGACACGACAGACGGGTTTCGAAAAACCAACAAAAAATGGTATTTTAAGACAAAATTATGACTATAGTGATAACAGATTTTCTAAAAATATTCAAGTGAAAGTATGTAAACAAAGCCGGAAGTAGTGCAAAGTCTTTCCTGATTTTTCACTTTTCCATGAACAAGGCAAGTTTGGCAGATTTGGTTGCCCGGAGCCCAAACTGGACGACTCGGATCTCAGAATCATCATTTCCTCAATCTACCCAGATGTGAACATGTAAAAGGGTAACGAAAAATAGATGGAGTTGAAGTATGCTTTGTTCTTAATTTAAGACTGTCACAAAAAAGCTGTACAGAGCATATGCTGATTGTTATGACATGCGGCTTTAAATAAAAATAAAAACCTTAATATTATAGATATGGCCAAATCAAGATAATACTGTACTTCTGGTTACCTGACCTACTCTATTATATTTTGCCCCTACTAAACACATTTTCGGTTGTCGCCAGCTTAATCGGATACTTTTCGATATTTTCAAACAGCATTTAGCGAATCTAAGTTGTATATTCACTCAGGACTGTACATACAAAGTTGTTACAGCCACATTCTTTCTTCTTCCTTTGGTCTATGATGTAGTGATATCCATCTCATAGGCTGAGACTTATTGTTGTTTTGTTTCGCCAAAATAAAAAAATATAAAAAAATAAAACCTTTTTCGTACTTACCTACACTATTTTCTGTCACTATGTTGTCAAAAATGCAATATTAATTTGTTTTAGCCTAAGGATAAGACTTTGTGTTGTAGTAATTAAGGTCAGTTCCAACAGCCTCGCTTTGAGCTAGCTCTTTTGCGACATGGTTCAATGTCCGCCTGTCAATTTACCAGCAGACAGAAATAACTTTCATATGATTACTGAAAAGTTTCATTTTTGTTTTCCAAGACACTGTAACAATAGAGTCAGTACTAACAATTACCCCCTGATAAAAATGTTAACATGAAATCTCTATTTTTTTCTGCGTTCAAAATCACCATACTAAATACCAAAGAATTACTGCACTTCTTCAAGATTTATGCTCCAAACAAGAACATGTCATTTATTATTTTATGGGGGTTGTATAGCTAAAGGAAACCATTCAGGGGTGTACGTCATATGTAACACAAATGCCCACAATGCAGTCTCTGTACTGGCAATTCACTCCACTTGACTGAGAGCGGACGGACGAACGGACTGACAGACATACAAGTCGACTTGTATATGCCATCTAAAGTTCCTCCAGGGGCATAAGAAAAAGAAACACTCTTTTTCAAAATTAATGATTATTTTTTGTGACCAATGTAAAAGGAAAATGCGTTAAACTCCTTTTACAATACAGTAAAATTAAACTTTCTACCTACAATCTGACCTATAAAAGAGATGAAAATGTCAAGGAGTTGCATTTTAACTCAAACATTTGTCAGTCTCATAGCTGTAGCGAATGTGCGGTTAAATGTGTGAATAAGAGCATCGACTAGAGCAAGAATAAATAATGTTGGTTGAAGCGATAGCTTTTTTATTAAATGTCATTGCCTCTGGTTCCTCGTAAACATTAAAACTGGTAATAAAACTCAACGAAAAAGTTATTGTAATAGAAAAGCGCGCCTAGCAGTTAATCGGATTAATCAATAAAATTAGTTTTATAAGTGGATTTGAAAATGTTAGCTGTCATCTATCGGGTTCAATTTTGTGCAACAGAATGGTGTAACATTTTGGCTGTTATGCAAGGCAAAATGCATCGCACAAGACGAAAATCTATTAATCGTGTTTCCTGTGTTATGCGTTTTAATACACTGCCGCCATAGATGCAAGAACTGTCCTTGAACTGTCCTGTGCACAACCTTTTTGCTTGTTTTCGTGCATGCGTTCTTCTTTATAAACAGATAATAACAGGGCATGCAGAAAACGCGGAAGACACGTGTTAAACGCCACCTATCAAATCGACTGACTGAGAAACGAGCAATGTACGACTTTTGTGTTGAGATGTGATAAAAACCTTGGGGGCCACTTTATATTATGCGATAGTAAAAGATCTAAAAATCTATAGCCGCCAATGAGATAAAGAATGCATTGTGAAATCTACCTCGTTTTTTGTTCTTTCCTCATCGTACCTAGATGCATAATCCATCTGGAGTAAAGCGTCCATGTTAGTGTAAACAACAGAAAGAAAGCAAATACTACTGCTGTTTTTGACATCACCCTAAAACAAAAATACCTATCTTAGACGTAAAAATAGACTTCCGCATTAATAGTATGAATATAACAATGTTGTTGTTTTTTGTTCCTAAATCATACAGGAATTGTGAATTAAGAAAAGAGTCGGTAAGTGTGAAAGGAAAAACGAGAAATGTGCAATATGAGACGAGAACTACATTAAGCGTGTTAGTCCAGTCAATCTAAGGCAAAAACACCTTTAACCGCAAACTGATTTCAACAGAAACAGTAATAACTGATTTCACATCTTACAAGTATACCTTGTAACATATCAAAAGTCTAGAAAAATCTAAAAAGGGGAACATGGTGAAAAAAATGAAGCGAGTGACTATCACACTATTTAATTTACAATAGTTCAGCCAGTTAATGAAACATATGTTCAATATAATTCTCAATTAATTCATTCAAAGTCAAACTGTGTTCTCAGTTGTACAATATCAAGGAATAAAATTAAGGCATATCCATATGTTTAAAACAACACTAAAATAATTTCATCAGATGAAAAAGCAAAAGTGGGTGGGGTAATTACATATGTAACAATAATACTGTAATGATACAATATTAATGAAATGGTCATATGTCTTTAAACATAATTGAACAAATTCAAAAGTTCAAAACAATTGCATGTCATTTTAAATTTGTGTAACCCAAAATAATCCCAGTCATGTAAGTAGTGACCTTGACCTTTGACCAACTTCCCTTTTATTCTGCATCAGAGACTACTTATTGATCACCGATATCATATTTCTCTAAACATAATGTTAATTTCTTGACAGATACATCTTATATATAGTCAACATACTATATCTTATAACGTAATACACGGGAGTGTACGGGACTCCGTAAATTAGCAATATTCGGGAAAATATACGGAAAACAAAGAATACGGAGATCATATATGGTGCAAGTGCGTATATTACTAATATACGGTATTCAGTATACTTAAATATACGTGAAACGTGATAAACGATAGCCCGTATTCTATTAAAATACGGGGTCGTTCATCTAAGTCCGTATATTTCTGAAATACGGAAGCCCGTATACTTGCAAATACGGAAATAATGATAAACGAAAGACCGTATACTGCTAAAATACGGTATTGCGTATATTTACGAATACGGGAAACTAGATATAATATCCCGTATATACAGGATTGTGCACACAAGTCCGTATATTCTGAAAAGACGCCAGTCCGTACACGTAAAAATACGGCAATCTAGATATACTTGTGTATACTTGCAAACATACTATCCCGTAAATGACTGAAATACGGGAGTGTGCACATAAGTCCGAAAATACAGCAGTCCGTACATTTAAAAATACCGGAATCTAGATACTTAGTAAGTATACTACCACGTATATTCTGAAATACGGGAGTCCGTATACTGCTAAATTACGGTACTGTGTATAGTTCTAAAAGAATGGTAGCATTAACATAAAATACCAATGGATCTGTGTGCCAATAGTTAAACTACATGAAAATAGTAGTGAACTTTAAAAATCTTCTTTTCTCTAGAAAATATCGCTGTTTCCCGGAGGGTTATTTTTCACATATGGCTATTTCTGAAAAACTCCGCCTATAGAATGAGCTAAACAAATTAAAAAACTTAATTGTAGTAAATGAAATCATATGTAAATTGAAGCGCCAAGGTCCATAGTATACAAATATAACATAGATTTTTAATTTTCCTCCCTTCTCTTGCAAAAACCTTAGATTTTCAAAAAAACAATTTTCATCCTCGGTCGACCGTTAAATAACTAAAAACATTTTTATGTAAACACATTAGTCAAAATTAGGGGTCGGACCACCGTCGTAACTTTTAATACTATAAAATAACACACAAAAAACCCTGTTCCTAAAGCTTGTTTAATTCAAAAACGCCGTTTCAAGCTTTTTTCAAAGTCAATTTACCCCAACCACTTGGCACCCATCAAAAATATCTATAACAGTCCAGTATAAAATATTATATTTGAACATTTGTGCCAAGGTCTAAACTTTTTAAAAAATATACAAATCTTTAAATATCTTCCCTTTACTACACAAAATCCCAGTTTTCTACATAGTAAATCTTTTGTTCTGGCCAACTAAAAAAAATGGTTAGTTGTTTTTTCCTTCATAAACGTTTGTCAAAATTAGGGACCGGACCTCTATTGTAACTAGAAAGACCAAAAATTCGGTCTGAAAAGCTTGTTTTATCCAGATATGACATATTACGCTGATTTCTATGTTGAATCACCCCACTCCATTTCGCAAGGTAGAACATAATAGGGAAGTAGAACAAATATCATAATTTTTTTTAAATGAACGTCTTTTTTTCTGAAATTTTGCTTGAAAGTGTCTTATTGTTATACAAGTTAGTAGGAACATTTTAGATAAACATTTCATTTATAGTTTCTGGTAAGAAATTGTATCTCCATTTATCCTGCGAAATATCTCCATTTCGCTGAGGTAGAAGACAATATGAAAGTACAAAAATTATTACTAAATCTTTAGAAATACACTTTTCTTTCTGAAATTGTGCATGAAAATGTTTTAATGTTATACAAATGAGTAGGAAGATTTTAAGCAAAATTCACATTTGTATTAAATGACTAATATCAATATTTCGCCCAGAAACGCATTGTGATAGAAGACAATTTATCATAAAATCTTTAAAAATGAAATGTATACGTGCGTACCGGTAGAGGAAAGGGCATCTGAGCATGCGTATATACAACAGTTATACTTTCTTATTAACCTGAATTTGTCTGTATATTTATAACCTATCCACCTTCGACTCCAGTGACACAACGTATAACCAGATAACGCATGTGCGTACATTAAAGTTTAATTAACAAATCTGCGTATCGATCTGTATCTTTGACATTTCAAGAAGTTTAGCTGTATTTTTGCATATCAGTTGAGTTTAACGACCACGTTGGTTATTTTTAAATAATTAAATCGTTTTTGATCTCATCATGTAAATTTCGTATATTTGAAGGTTACGTCCTCACGTGCACTCCCGCATAAAAGATATTTATTACCGAACGTGCACACCAACTATACCAGCTGTAAGAAAAGTTGATTATTTGACTTCTGTTATTCGAAGCATCTACGCAAAAATACGGTCTGCATTACGTGTGTAAATACGTAAATCTTAAGAAAATATCCGCAAAGTTCTTTTCTTCAACTGTAACCTTACGGACATTATAACAGATACAAAATGTAAATAATTATTAGCGAAAATAACAAGAGACCTATAGAACAGGCGTCGACTTTAATATTGCTGTCACCCTGCTGTAAGTTAAAGTTCCGGCTTAAAACAAAAGAGCGGCTTTTTTTCAGACAACACTTCACCTCATAATTAGGTAATATTACATCATCAATTGAAACCTTTAACTTCTAAATTGCATTTGATTACATATAAAGTCGCCAACTAATAATTGATAATTATTCATTTTTATTCATTAGTATTCATTTAATATTTTTTTAATTTAACTTACCGAGACTGCTGAATTTTTCAGATTATTGAAACTTGAAATGGGCAGCATACATATGCATATTAAAATGCACAAATCTGCATCTAAAAGTTAGTATCCGCGTTGATACCCTTTTTGATGCACAGAAAAATATACTTAGTCGCAGGTACCGATGTTCTCTATAAGTCTTTCTTAATATTTTTATTGCCTACAATAGTTCGAATCCTGGAGCACTTTATAGGGTCCAGAAACACAAATCTAAAAATCTAAAATACTTTACAATATAATAATCTAATTTTATGAAAGTATATTATTATAAGTGATCGTCAAGTAAAATGTACAAACGCCGCATTTTGAGGGTCGTTGACAGGACCCGCTCTTGTTATCTTTTGTGATGAAATATTACGTAATTTTGATGTTGTATGCAGCCGGGGTGTCAAGCAATACAATAAACAAGTAACCTCAAATAACACGGACAAACCATGTGACACTTTGGCTTCAAAGTGTTTCATTAAATCTGGAAATATAACAAAGTTTTCATTTCTGTAATACGCGAACTGCTAATTGTTACTTTTAGTCAGGTACTCACCCTTATTTATATATGTACATTTCTAAAAAGCATCCAGTCGTAATCTAATATGTATGGACAAAAGAAATTTAGTGCCTTTCCTTTCTGAAAAGGAGACATTACGTGAAATAATGAAAACAAAAACATGATTAGATGGATATGCTCAATAGTCCGTATAAGAAGAGTCGGACATTTTCATTTTTAGGTTTACCACATATTCGTGCAGTCGTTGTTTTCGCACTAGTGGACACAAACAATCGAGATGATACTTTCATCAACTCGACATACAGAACGTAAATATTCATTTGTTATGCTGCATAACTTGAAGTGATCTGAAAAAATATATTTATGAACTAAAAACAATGTAAATATACTGAGCGAGAAAATCAGCATACACACTTATATCAGTTTTAGGGTAAAATGTATATAACTTTATTATAAATGTATATTAAGATTAAAATGTATATTACGATTAAAACATGTGTTTTCTGACGACCTACAAAAACAATGTAAAAGAAATTTAACTAAACCGGATTAAACGGGATTAACCTGTAAAGTTGTGCACATATCGCGCGCATGCTGCATTTCGGGTAGCGTGCCTTTTTTGCCGCCAATCGTTCCTGTAGGCGCAAAATGAATGAAGCCGTTCTAATTGGAGAATCTTTCTTTCATTTCGAAAAGGGTAAAAGGACATGACTCATGAGGTAAGTAAAGTTGTATTATGTTCAGAGTTTAACGAAGTACTTACTACTTAACGGCATTTGATGAAATTTGTACATACCTGCTATATTAACCACCAAATTTAGCTTAAAACTTTATTTTAAAGTCTATTTAATGCTTGCAGCCATAAAAATATAAAGGATTACTATAGTATATACCTTAGATTCTAAGATTTCATTAGTAAAACAAACGAAATTAATGTCAGTGGGACAGTTTATTAAAGCATAACATCGGCATTCGCTTGCATTGCAAGATAAGTAACTGTTAGGTTCACTCGATACGCTTGGGATATCTACGTTGTACAACTTAAACCGTGTAAACGTGTATTCTGACTTTGATGCGGAGGCCGAAATTTGGAATTCAACAGCTGCCGGCAATATTTTTATAATTGAACAACAGGTTTATTTTATCAGACATTGCAGAATTTAGTTGTTGATATAGCATAATTTGACTCATGAAAAATTCAGAACATAGATATTATGTATTTATTTTTATATTTAAAGATCAACACTGCCTGACAAACTGTTGAACATTGCGAACTATTGGCAGTATCTAACATAAAAGATGGCTTTGAACGTCACCTGGCATTAAACTCATTATTATTGAGAAAAGGTTTGTTCTGGTTACAATGTAAAGTAATGTATATCGTATATGTCCAGTTTACAGGTCCGTTATCATTTCGTATATGTCCGGTATACAGGATGAGAATCGAGTGCGTACACTTTAAATATACAAGCCTGTATTACGGTTCCCTAAATATGGTGAATACGTCTATGTATATTTCCCCTATCCAACGAAAATACAGATCCGTATATCCCCCTGTATATGGTTGAAATAGCATTCCTGTACACTACGTATGCGTAGCATATACTAGTCCGTATTCCTTGTCCGTACATCTCTAGTGTACGGAAAGTAAATCTAGTCCGTATGTGGTTGAAATACCGTTTCCGTACACGTCGTATATCTTGCATGTAAAAGTCCGTATTTCTGTCCCGTATATTCCAGATATACAAGGAAAACACGATCTCCGTATATTGAAAACATACAGGCAGTATACTGGATATGGATTTTTATACAAAACACACTAGCTTAAATATGAAGCAACAAAATCAACAATTTTTAATGATACGACCTATCTTTACATCGTGAAAATCAAGACTATGCCGAGATTATCAATCCTTATTTAAGCCGTTTCGCAATAATTACACATGTTACCTGTGTCTTTCGATGCTGAAGATATTTATCTTCGAATTGATATACATGACAACACCTTATCTTCTCTGCTGTCGGTAAAATTCCCCCTGAAAGTTTATCGAAGGCTGGAAAATTGACACTTGTTTTCGAAACGTGTTCGTCTGGCTACCCGTTTCGGAGCCTTTTGTATCCATACCGCACGTGCGTAGGAACCAAATCCGAACATATTCAAGTTGAATTTACTGGATGCACTCGATTTATCTTAAACTTGGTTCCTACATGCCTTGCTACCAGACTAAACACGTTTCGAAATAAAATGTCCTTGTGGCAATATTCCTGCCTTCGGTAGACATTCAGGAGGAATTCTACCGACAACAGAGATTTTAAGGTGTTGTCATGTTTATCATCTTGAAGATAAATATCTTCCGCATCAATAGACACCGGTAACATGTGTAACTATTGCACAACGGCTATAACACGAGTTGATAACCTCGGTATAATCTTCTCGATGTAAAGATTTATATCTTGTATATTATAAGGCTGTTTAGTGAAAAAATTGAATTTTTAGAACATGCTTTGATAACAACCAAACTTTATGTCTGATTACTGTATGACCGTAGATGTACTGTAGTGATAATATTATGCCGGCCAATGGGGTTGGGACTCAATACTCCAAGTGTCTGTGAGCAAAACCACTACCCCATTAAGCACATGCAGGTCTAGCTATACTTCACAGATCTAGCTAACTTGACAATTACATTTTTTTACTAAGCAGTGTGTATAGTAGATGCAACAAAACTATAATGGCTGTGATTTGCATTTTTAATACAAAACTGGGCCTGACGAACAACAAGTCTTTGCCAATGCTGAGATACTGATTTCCATTGATTGACATGTTTGGGCTGCCAGTCAAGCTCACCATAACGATAGGGGTGTATTGACTTGTGCCAAGGACATATACACACATACAGGTTTATGCTTGTGCCAAGAGAAAAGCATAAAAGCTCGGGTCTGAGCTGAAATTTATACATGAATATAACCTATTATCCCAGAAAGAGGTATCATATGCTATGACGGGCCACATGGTACTGTCATTATACTATAAGGCATTCCCTCCAAAGTCTAACATTTGGCAATAAAAAACCCTTGAGCCCTGTCAACTCTCTGTGCAACTGACTTTGCTGTATATTTTAAATCTAGGGATTCATCCAACTTAATTTTGATTGCAAGATCATTAATTAACAAAGTGCCATAACTGAAGAGCAGCGGAGACGAAGAACATCCCTGCCTAAACAACACTTTACAGTGAACCATTCAGGATATAAATTCTAACGCTAGATGACACATTACCAAACAGTAGAATGAATATCAACGTGAATACCTATCTGTGAACTATTCAGTTTGTTCCATAATAAATGTATAAGTGTTGTTTTTTAATTAATAAAAACATAGACTGTGGACTGCTAGGCTTTTCGTCTAGTCTTAATATGTGTAAATGATGACATATGGTCGACAGTATTTCTATATTTCTAAAGCCTTTTGCTCATCTATCAAACTATTGTTTGTTTCAGCCGATTAAGATAACCTTTCATATCATTTGTATGTGTTTTACTATGCACAATTTATCCGATTAAAGTTTCACTGAGCTATCTGTATTAGATAACAAATACATTTATCTTTATCTTTTAATTTGAATAATTCTTGGTGAGACATTTTTCAAAATACACAGTCATTTTTGGCTTTGATAAAATATTATTTTCAATTTATTGCACAATAACGGCGACTAAATTTGTTTTTGTAATAAAATCTTAGCAAGCACAATTTAGCCAATGCGTGAAAACAGAGAAGGTTCCTTCTCATTCGCACACATTCTATTGCGAACCCGTTTGAAGGCCAATTTATATCGTTAACTGTATACTTTAATTGGCTGAAGTCAGTGCGACGTCACGCCACTTTTTGGCGTTCAAAATGCTTACAGGACGTCATTTACATGGTTTGACGTCATTTTGTTTACACTTGGCACCATTTGAAAAAGACGTGGCATCACCCATAATATTTTAGAGTCGAGCTCACCAAATAAATTAGCTGTGAGGAGTTCAATAAATTATAGGCGACTTCGATTTGAATAACTCATGGTGTTTGCTATTTTGCGGTAACTACACGTAATTAAAATGACTGATGGTCTTTATTCGGAAACGGTCTTTAACACAGGTTTGAATGTACGTATACTATAGGCCACCTTATGAAATAATTGTTAAATTTTGTCTATACTTTACTGGTTGTCCTTAAAAAAAATCTTGCTGGAATTTAATACAACTTACCCAAAAGCATCAGTATATGAAGTCTGGTTGTGTATATATTGATTTGGGGGTCACTATAATGTCAAAGGTCAAGGTCACATGGACATGTTAGTAGAAAGTCTTGGTCTCGTTTCATCTTTTAAACCTCTTACTGCATTATGACAAAATTTTGACAGAAGTCTAGTAACCTATCTGTTTCATATACTCAAAATCGCGCCGAGCAACTTTGAAATACTGTTGAAACGGTGTTGAACCCTCACTCTCCCCCCGAAAAATATGTATTTTTAAACTTTTTGCAGTAAAGTGTTTCATATATTTCTCTGTACGCTATCCTTTGGGTATGTTAGACAGTCTGTATGGTCAAATACGAAAACAAACAAGTGTTAAATAACATATACGTCCATACTTTACGACACTGACCAAAAATCCAAGTAACTACTTTCGCAAGATAACATGAGATAATTGAATCGACATTGCATGAAGTGAAAAAGTAAATATTTTTCTGTTCAGTACCTTCTACACCATTTGCACGTTTAGCATTTGCGTTCATCCAAAACAATCATTTTTTTGGTTTGGTTTTGTGTTGAGCGTTTCTAAAATCGCATGGTTATGCTTGATGAAGACTCGGATTCGCCACTGAACAAAAATTACAGAAGGTATCCTTACCCAAGGAACAGTTTTGATAAGAGACTGTTGACATGCTGTAAAAGATATTGCTAGGACTAAAAATAGTTTAATTAAGATTAGTTATTTTCTTTATGAACATGTTTACCTGAGGCCTATGTATTGATTTGACCATGTTTGTATTTTAGATCCTAATTTAGTGCTGAGTGCTGGACCATGCAGTAATCGAACTTGTATTGTATGTGGCTCTTTCCTGGAATCAGTCATGACCTGGTTTGCAATGAATAGATCCACCCCTCACAAAAAGAATGTGACATCGTTTTCTTTTCACGTGAACTTACCTTAATGCAACGGCGCACAGACCGTTAAAGTTGATGAAGATTCAATAAAATTTGGCTAGGTCATTATACTATTTATGTTCCGAGGTCGGTGTCGCCTGGTTCACAGGAATGATTACAATGTCTGCTCTAACTGAAAGTCTCCTAGGCCTAAGTTAGCATACCACATTTCAAACACTGCAGACAATTTAACTGTGCTATGTGCGAAT
>JAUMHA010383285.1:0-12312 GCA_032359765.1 Saxidomus gigantea
ATAACACTGAAATGTCTTAACCACTGCATCATACTGAAATGAATTACAGCCAGTGGCTGCCGACACAAACTTTAGGTTCTTAATATAACAAATACATAAAGCATTAACTCAAACAAGAGGGCCATGATGGCCCTATATCGCTCACCTGACTACCATTGATTATAATACAAGGGCTCATGATTCTCACATAATTTGTAGAGGTTCACTACACAATGCTAAGTAACATTCCAAATATCTATTCTCTGCCTGTCGTCCTTCTTGTTTTTTAAGTTTTCCCTATGTAAGCCTATGTGAAATCAAGTCACCTCCCTGCCCCCCTCCCGGGAAGGGTTAATTTTGACCTGGGGGTCATGATTTGAACAATCTTGGTAGAAGTCCAATAGGCATTTTTACCTGCCAAATATCTAATCTCTAGGCCTTGTGGTTTCAGGGAAGAAGATTATTTAAGTTTTTCTTATTTGTTGCCATAGCAACTAGAATTCTGCATGGAATGGAATTCTTTGAACAACTTTGATAGAGTTCATGCAAGGAACATCCCTGCAAAGTTTCATCATTATTGGCCCCGTGGTTTCAGAGGAGATGTTGTTTGAAGAAAATGGTGGACGGACGGGCGTACGATGTACGCCGGACGGAATGCAATCCTAATAGCTCACTCTGGCACTGGCACTTTGTGCCAGGTGAGCTAAAAACTAAACCTATCATTAAATGTGTTTTATACCCCAAAAGACTGCTTTATAAACTGAGGAAATGCGTGGTAACAGAATACCTTGCAAAAAAACTAAAATAGAGATATTATTCTTGGCAATAACTCTGTATTTAGTCAAGATAGAGTTATGGTTCTTGTACACTGCACTTCCTCTCAATGTTTTTGACCATTGTATGAAGTTAAATTGAATTCCAAACAGTAGTTTTCAATAAATGCTCCGGACAATAACAAAGGGCAATAACTTTGTAATGAGTCAAGATAGAGAAATAGTTCTTGTGCACTGCACTTCCTCTCAATGTTTTTGACCATTGTATGAAGTTAAATTGAATTCCAAACAGTAGTTTTCAATTAATGCTCCGGACAAGATAAAGTAACAAAGGGCAATAACTTTGTAATGAGTCAAAAAAGAGTAATGGTTATTGTGCACTGCACATCCTCTCATTGTGCTTGACTATTGATTAAAGTTGTATTGAATTCAAACCAGTAGTTTTCAAGTTATGCTCCGGGCAAGGAAAAGTAATACAGGGCAATAACTATATAATTACTCAAGAAAGAGTTATGGTTCTTGTTCACTGCACTTCCTCTCATTGTGCTAGACCATTGTATGAAGTTGTAGTGATTCCAACTAGTGGTTTTCAAGTAATTCTCTGGACAAGGAAAAGTAACAAAGGACAATAACTCTGTAATTAGTCAAGAAATAGTTATGGTTCTTGTGCACTGCACTTCCTCTCAACGTACTTCACCATTGTAAAACTATGAAGTTGTATTGAATTCCAACCTGTAGTTTTCAAGTTATGCTCTGTAACTCTGTAATTACTCAAGATAGAGTTATTGTTCTTGTACACTGCACTTCCTCTTATTGTGCTAGACCATTGTATGAAATTGTATTGAATACCCACCAGTATAAAAATCATCAAGTTGGAACACATTGATAATTATAACTAGAGGTTGTTTTACACAAAACCTTTGTGGCAGGCTGGCAGACAGAACCAAATCAGTATGTCTCCACACCACTAGGTGGTAGACATAATTCTCCACACCACTAGGTGGGAGACATAATTCTCCACACCACTAGGTTGGAGACATAATAGTGTTCATTTTCTCTTGGTACATCTAAGCAACACTCTCACAAAGTTTGCTTGAAATCCATCCAGTGGTTGCTGAAAATTGGTTGGGACAAGTCAGATTTTCTACTTATAAATAAATACTTTATAATATCATATGTAGCAATAATCAAGAGGGTCATGATGTCCCCTATATCGCTCACCTGACTATCTTGGCTATAATACAAGGGGTCATGATTCTAAAATAATATTCTGAACTTTTCAGGGGATGTTACTTTTCATTAAGTTTTGTTGGAATCCATCCAGCAGTTGCTCAGAACTGGTGTTCACATAAGGTACTTAATATACCAACAGGGATAACAATTGAAGCACCATGAACTTTGCAAACAATTACTGCTTGAAGTGTCGAGTGCTTTCACTAGAGTCGTGTAACAGTGCATGTCATAATCCCTGTTAACATCATACCAGTACTTAATTTTAATTTTTCTGCTAATGTAAAGAACACTTTAAACATGTGTTTAATTTCTAAGACCCGAAGGAATTATTTTCTTTTCAGCAATATCTCAACAAAGTAAATAGACTAGAACCTCAGTCCTTATATCACACGACCTTATTATGACATCTGGTTTGTGATCGTCATTTCAGCTCTTTGATACCATGCAATATCTAGCAATATGACATCTCAGCAGAACACTGCTCAACAAGCTTATAATTCTTATTGTCATGGCAGAACTAAACTTAAAGTTTGTCATCTGCTGAAAATGTCCGCTGTTAATGTCTTATGGCTTCCAAGCAAATGATGGCATAAATGAATGTTACAGAATGGTGAATAAAATTAAAACTGACAAGACTATCCTTCTCCTGTTCGTTTCTGAATGACGGCAGCACTAGTTACTGTTTTTTCTAAATCATTATTTTTCAAATGAGTGTATCTCTAACTACGTCAACAAGCCCTTCAGGGAAAATTTACCATTTCACATTGCAGGCCATGTCACTAACAGCAGGCTATTACAGACTTGTCAAGCAAAATCGACATTTACAAATTGTAACTGTACTATTTTAAAACACTTCTTGTTCACACTCTCATCCAACAGGGAAAACATCAATCCTAGTTGATTTATTGTTCTGATTGTTTCATGTTAACATGCAAAGCAGCAAACAAATGATGGTTATTTCAATATTTCCAGGAACTCCCGGGATGAGATCAGTAGAAATATGCTGATAGCAGCAGAGGACATCCAAATGCTTCTCAAACAAATTACATATTAAAGATACCATACTAATAACAGAGTACTTTTTGCAATCTCGATCCTTACTTAAACATAAACTGATATTTAACTTTGTTAGACTCACAGAGCTGGGCAGCGCAATAAGTTGAGAATATTTCTAATCATTAAAGCTTATTGGCATCTGTCTGTGTATGCTGTTTCAGTAATGCTCTCTATAATTATTATGCTCTTTGTATATTGCCCTTGGTAAGCATATTACCTTTATACACTTGGAACTGTAAATGTATACTGTGTCTGTTGCCTATTTTCACAGTCTGATAATAAATAATCTTCAATGAACGAACCCTACAAACCGACCAAGTTCTGCAAACCAATATATCCCTCTTCTTCGAAAGAGGCATAAAAAAGGGTTACAATTCATGCACAATACAAAATAGAGTTATAAACTTGATTTAAACAGTCAAAGCATCACTGTCAAAGCATGATGACGGATAATGTGTTCGAAGTCAAAATTGTTACGGACATCTTCACGATAATATGTTTCTCTATGTTAAAAGGGCCACAATTCATGCAAAATGAAAGATAGAGTTACATAACTTGCATTATACATTCAACTTTAATAAGTATCATAATGGTGATTAACCATTACAACTTTCACAGCCATACCTACAGACCTAAACACAAGACTTATCGAAGTTGTGTCAATGCTGACACCCACGCTGACAGTACTCAAGTGATGAAGATAACTCATCAGTCCATTTTTATAAAAACAAAATTCAGAATGACCTAAAAATCAAAGCATAGAAATACTGACAAACTGTGTAATATGATTTGGTTGCCAGATTGTTTCTAAATTTTTGCCAATTTGTGTCACAGTCTGGATATTTTTATTCCACTTTAGCTGGTCAAGTTGCCTCATTACCGAGAGTGCCAGAAATAAGCTTTCTAGTTTTATGCAAATGTGGCAACTTAGCAGCTGACAAAAGCACAAGTTTTCCTCATTTTCTCTGCCAGAGGGCACTCACTTAATGAAGATGTTGCTGCCATTTAATTTCAGTTCTTATCACATGAAGTTATCACAGTTGCAAATCTTCCAATCTTGATGAAAAACTTATTATCTATGTGTACTATTATTGAACAGTCCATATGTCTATAGACCCTAGATGAAGGTTATTCTTGAATATAAGTTATGCACTAACAACAGAAATATTAGAATAATGACCCCCTACTGAACATAGGTAAAGACAGTCACTGTTTCAACACTAATGAATGACGAACATTGTACTAAATTTTAGATATAAATCTGTAAATTTCTGAACTGATAGTGTTCAGGCACTGTCATTGAGCTTTAAGTCAAAACACAGCTGCTGTATCAAAATTAAACCAACAACCTACTGGGGCCAAGCACTTCTGTCTTAGCACAGGCACCTTTGCAACCAGTGCAGATCTGATCAGTCATAAATTCAGAAATATAAGAATCTGATTATGAATTAGGCAGTAAATTTTCAGGGAAAACACAAGCCTTAAGTCTACATTTGAATAATTAGGCTAACACCAACTAAATTAAGCTCTCTCTTAAAATTAGATGTGTGTGACCAGCAAGACTATGAAGGGATATTGATGATTTACATACATTACATAGCAGAGCCTAACCTTTCTCCAGTCTGTCTGTAAATATGATCTGTGTGTGACAAACAGCACTACCAAGGGATTACAAACCTAGTCTTATTCTGTAAGCTTATATTTATGTGTCCCCTCCATTCATATTGTGTATGGTACAGAAAACAATGTGACAGGAATCTTTGCCATCTTTCTTGCTATGATAAATGATTTATTCCTTGCAGACACTGCGGCATTCCGCAATCTAATAATACTGTAAAATTATTGTCACAAATTTCAATAAAAATAACAATCTAATTTTTCACTGTCTACAATTTTTCAATGGATGACCCATTACAACAGCTATAATAAGGCACGGATATTAGACAAAACCGGATCAGCACATAACAACAGGGCCATTAAAGAGCTCAAATATAACCTATTATATCTGGAATTAAATGGAAACTTTCCATTTTAACAGTCTTTTCTAAAATTGCAGTCTCACATATAAATGAAACAACATAAAAGAGCATATTGATATGTAAAGTTTTTACACAGTGGCCAATAGCACAGCATGCATAATGTAGAATCCTCTGTGACAAAAAGTTTATTATAAAAGTTTATGGTGTCCAGTAAAGCTTTGGTACATTAAAACAAAAGGGCCAAGATGGCCCAATATCACTCACCCGAGTACCATTGGCTATATTACTAGGGGTCACAATTCATAGAGGTCCACTACACAATGCTTAATAACATTCAAAATATCTAAACTCTGCCTGTAGGCCATGTGGTTTTTTAAAGTTTTCCCTATAAAAGCCTAAGAGAAATCAAGTGACCATCCCCCTCCTTTGGAAGGGTTAATTGTGACCAAGGGGTCATGATTTGAACAGTCTTGGTAAAGGTCTACAAGGCAATGCTACATGCTAAACATCTAAGCTCTAGGCCTTTTGGTTTCAGAGAAGAAGATTTTTTAAGTTTTTCCTATATAAGCCTATGTAAAATCAAGTGATCCCCACGGGCAGGGTCAGTTTTAAACCCGAGGTCATGGTAGAGGTCCACTAGGCAATGCTACAAGTTAAATGTCTAAGCTTTAGGCCTTGTGGTTTCAAGTTTTTCTGATATAAGCCTATCATAATTTGAACAATCTTGGTAGAAGTCCACTAGACAATGTCACTAAATATCTAAGCTTTATAGGCCTTGTGGTTTCAGAGAAGATTTTAAAAGTTTTTTCCTATTTGTTGCCATAGCAACAAGAGCTCTGAATGGAATGGAATTCTTTGAACAACTTTGATAGAGCTTCATGCAAGAAACATCCCTGCAAATTTTCAGCAATATTGGCCCATTGGTTTCAGAGAAGATGTTGTTTGAAGGAAATGGTGGACGGATGGACGGACGATGTACCCCGGATGGTGAGTGATCCTAATAGCTACTCTGGCACTTTGCGCCAGGAATGCTAATAAGAGGGACATGAACTTTATTTATATTAGAATTATGGTTTTTACTTGTCCTAAAATAGAAATACCCACAACAGTCTTTCTTTGAACTTGCTTTTACCCAAATATCAATCAAATTAAATGTCTGTGATTGCCTGTAATCTATCCCATATTAAATGTTTCAATTATGACACCAATTCTCCATCCCTGTCTCTAAACCTTTTGCCAACTGTAGTACATTGTATTTCCTTAAGATTGTTGAATCAGCTTTCATGTAATGAGATTATTAACAGACAAATAGGATTATAATCAAATACAAGATCATCAGTAACTCCTAAATGGATGCTGCCTGTAGTCTGGATTTTTTCTAATGAACAGCAAACATGTCCTGTTCTTGCAAATGAAAAGTTAAAAAGCTTCATTTCATTTGCATGAAAATTAGAATTGTAGATGAAACAAAGGATAGGTAAGATCAATTTAACATTGTACTTCCCTTCATTATTATCTTCGAAGATTGTGTTTGATATAAATATGTTGAAAGGTATTGAGCTACGTTCCCAAAAATCTAAATTTCACATGATGAAGGGAGATAATAATACAAACTGAGACAATTTTTTTTAGACACTACTAATTGAAATAGCAATGAAAGGTGATTATTTTTATCAAATAAATATCTTGATTTTTAAACATTTTATAATAGCAATTCCAATACCAATGGTATTTTGAGAAAAAATCTTTTACAGTTTTTATACTGACAATGGAAAATCTCATGCTCAGAAGGGCCATCAAAATACATCATCTGTGGAAGATAACGTTTTAAAAACTTTTATGCATTTCCTTAAGCTATAATCAATGTCATTGCAAACAGAATTGCTGATATACAATTTATCAGTCTATAACACTTGATTTGCTTAATGAATTTGATGTTCCAACAAAGTTATCTCTAGAGTCAGTACATTATTACTTATTCATTAACAGAGTGATGTCTGAGGGCCAGCAGTCACATACCACACTGTGAGCGCCACAGATGCAGATTATTCCCAAAGTCATTTGCACCACATTTCCAGACATTGCAATGCAGTTAACGAGAAAGATTATTGAACGTGACCAGAAAAGTTAATCAATTTTACAATTTAGAACTAAACACAAGCAGGAAAGCTTCTACAGTGGTGTTAACATAATTATAACCTTAAACAAGATGGTAATGATGGCCCTATATCACACACCTGAGTACTGTTGCTAAACAAGAGATGAGAGTCATGATGGTCTAAACTTAGGTTCTTCAAAAATCACCCCACATGTATAACCCCAACTCTTTGTGGCATTGTATTGTGGACAGAATGACATACACCAATGGTATGGAAATATCTATCTTTTTTAAGTACAAATAAATGAACATATTCAAATTATGTGGCCCCTAATGGTTATCACTAAGTTTTTCAGTGATTTGACCCACAGACCTAGTTCTGGTGTTGACCTGCATTTTATCAAGAGCAACATACTTATTAATACATTAAAATCCAATATACATGCTGTTTACAATGTTTTTCCTGATTTAACGTGGTGACCTACTATTAGACTCGACATGACACAGTTTTAAATTTTACCCAAGCTCTAACCAATTTTCATAGACAGGGTTTAAAATGAGGCCAACAATGTTTTCCTGTGATTTAACATAGAGACCTACTTTTCATTTAATCTGGACACCAACTAATGATTTAACCCGGTGACATTTTTTTTAACATAGTGGCCTAGTTTTAACCTACTGTGATCTTGTTTCCCAAGATTCACTAAGACAACAATTTTGACAAATTTACAAATTTATTTAATACAAAATGTCAACTCTAGAACATTTTTTCTCTAAACTGGCCTGGTGCATGGCCCTATGTGACCAAGTTTCATGTTTAACATTGAGTTCTTCAAGACAAAATTTCTGACTTAAATTTTCATAATGATTGCTTATATATAAGCTGCATATGGCCTGTGGAGTGCATAAAAGTAGGCAATCAAATTCACCTTACACACTTTTATAGTCAGCCATCTGATAACGAAAGCTGATCTAAGAAAAAGTATTTCAAGATTCATTAGATACGATTATAGGGCATATAAACACAGCTGCCTCATAATTCCAGAAAAAAAATTCTTCTTCAGGAAGCAAGTTATTTCCACTAAAGTTTTACTGCTAATTGGATAGAATTTGCACACTTCTATAATCACTGTCTACTTCAAGCTAAAACTAACGCCTTAAAGACAAGCATGGCCTTGTAGCCACTTCTAAAGCACTCAAGCTTATATAAGTTGATTGAACTACTAAAGGTTTCTTATTTTCAACTCAAAGAATCTGGACTCCTGACACAAATATGTAGCACTTTAAAAATCTAAGAAAGATAATAAGTAGAACTACATTACAAATATAATCTCCAAGCACCTATCAAGACCTAGGAAAGATTAACAATCATGTACAAACTGAATATGATGAACAATTAAAGACCGGCTTGATTTAACTTCCCCAAAATAAAATGTGCCCTAATTTGTCCTGAAGACCTTGTTTTTATATCAAATAACCACATTACTTACTGAACCCTATCATCATTTTGGCAACCCTCTGGGCGTTTTTTCTGACAATACAGTATTAAATGTGGGCTATACATAATGTTCAATAGGTTTTCTTTTGATCTGACCTAGTGACCTAGTTTTTTTAAGTGAATTAAAAAAACTGCTTCTACTTAATATTCCCTGTGTTTTGTAGACAACCCAGATTCCATTACACCTTATGTGTTCCCCTAAGTGGCCTTAGTATTAACTAGGTTTTCCTTTGATTTGCCACAGTGACCTACTTTTTGACCTGAGATGACCTGTTTTCAAACTCAACAGATTTCATCAAGACACTTATTCTGACAAAGATTAGAAAAGATCAAATGAGAAATGTAGCCTCTATTGCCACAAAATTTTTCTATGATTTGACCTTGTGACCTAGTTTTTTAATCAAGATGACGCCTTTTACATACTGATCTAGAATTCACCAAGACACCCATGAAGATCCAATGAAAAATGCAGTTTCTATTGCAATTACACAAGGTATTTCTATTATTTGAACTGGTAACCTACTTTTTGACCTGATATGTCCCATATTTCAACTCAACCTAAATTTTCACTGCAACAGTCATTCTGACCAAGTTTCATGAAGATCCAGAGAAAAATGTAGCCTCTTTTGCATACACAAAGTTAAATGAGGACAGATGGACAGCAGAAGATGGACATCAAGCAATCACTGTCACAATATAGGTCACCTTGAGGCAAGCTAACAAAGCCCATGTCACAAGCTTGCAGAGGTAAACATAAAACTGACAGACAAATGGACAAAGTAGCATACAGTGTGACAAGGCATCTAATCAAAAGTATAAAATGTTTATATCATGCCTAATATGTCAGACATCTTGAAAAAGCTTTGAGGATTGAAAATATTTCTGTCTGAAACAGCAAGATATCAATCAAAAGCTGTCATTCCATTCAACATTTCAGACAAATTATAAAGAAACTGCCTAAAAAGTTTCCCTAGCATTGCAGAAATCACAGTCTGTGTCAGAAAATAAAATTTATGGGCGGTTTTGTGAGGAACAATAAGATAAATTCTCCTGGTACTTATTTCCGCAAAATTGTAGATAAGGGCTAATCATGTAATAGTATTACAGTCTTGAATGATAAAAGAAATAACCATTTTTTGAAATGGAAAACAAATTACATTTTTATGTGACTAGTAACAATTTTCGACTAAGAGGGTTCTTAATCAATTTGGAACAAATTGATATATTCCTGTTCGATAAGAACAATTAATTTATCTGAGCGGAAGTTAATTAATGGCAGTATTAATATTGAAGAAGCTTATCTGAGTCACGGCAAGGTATCATCTTTTATCTTGACTATATTCAATCACTAGGTATACACTATTTCAGACATTTCACAGTCTTGGCATCAAAAGGCACACTATTGTTACAGGTTTCTTACTAGACAAATCATTAATTTTGCAAGAGGTCTACTGGTCCCTGGCTCTCTCAACTTTGTGGGGCCCTCAATCAAAATCAAACCCTGAGGCTGATTATGTTCTTTGTGACTATTATTTAAACAAGTGAAAATAGTTGACATTTTTATAAACACTACCCCTAGTTTTTCTAATACTGAGAAGAAGCACATGACTATGCCAATATGTTGTGCTAGCTGCGATGAGAAAAAGCCTGCACTTCTCCGATACCCTTCTATATATCAGTCCCTACTGATTCCAATAAACTTCTATGATAGTTCCAACTGTAGCGCAATGTGGTGTTTCTAATTCTTCGTCTAATCAAAATATAAGTCAATAGCCACCCGAGGGAAATTCCTTGTTTTCAATTTGAAATCCAGCCACTATGTGGTAAATAGATATAATATGTATGATAACCTACCCTCTGGCACCCATGCCTTTTTGTTACATCAAATTTCTCAGACAAGTTTGCTAGAGGGTGATTTGTACATCATTCCCTTGAAATTATTTCAAAATCTGACCAATAGTCTATAAGATTTGTTTTCTCAGACTTTACTACTATAATTGTGAATATAATAAGTTCTATTAGCCAATCCTTCTGATGGCCATGTTTTGGGACAAAATATCTCTTTTAATAGGCTTGTTAGAATCACATAGGGAATATTGGTACTATTGCTATTCCATAAAAAGCCTGGCCAACGATTTCTGAACATTGTTTAAGCATTTTTATAGACACTTTATTTTCTGTATCCTCTAATGCAGATAATATTTTGGCAAGCTGAGCATTTGTCGGAATTTGGCAGAATGGTAACCCAAAGATCATTTGTATAAAATAATTCCAAAAGCTGTAGCCAGCCAATGGCATTGATATCTTTCAAGACACATTTATAGCAATAGAGGAAAAATCACCTTCTCCCCTGGCTATCTAAAAGAATTAGTGGAGGTCGATCATGATCACAACAGAAATATTAAGAGACATTAACATTATTTTGAAACTGGACCAACAGTTACTGTTTCTTTCCACATTTTACAAAGTTTTCCTTCTTGTTGCCAGGCAACCAGATGTCTACAGAGATCAGTATGTCTACTATGATACCAGGCTGTGCAAGGTTAACTATGAGGTTCTAACACAAGTGGCTCATCTATTTTCATGCAAAAATTACACACCACTTTATCCATGCTTGCCAGCCCTAATTTAGTTGACAAAATGACCAAATAACTTTATCACATTTTTGTAATTAACTAGATGGGTGTTCAGTAGAACACTTGTGTCCCCCTCTAATGCTTTGTCAGAATAACCAATAATTTCATGACAAAAACTAAGTACAAAAAGGGGCATAACTCTGTCAAATATGACCCTTTTGTCATAAGCAACGCAATTTGAAAGTTTGATGATGAAGAAATCTTAAGAAATTGCAAAGTTATAGCCGATGTTGAGTTTTTGAGACGGAAGGATGGACCTACCGACAAAGCCATTTCTCCAAAATGGCGATGAAAAATGTTTTCCTTGCAGACCTATGTTATACAAGCATATTTACAGAAACGCAATCAATTCCATTACACTGTAACAGAAGCTCTTTACAAGAAAATTACAATTTAAAATAACTCTTTATCAACACCAAAATTAAAAGGAAAATGTTTCTCTTCTCTTCTGATGTACAATTTTTCCCATTTACAGTAAGAATTCTCTCAGGAAAATCGCCTTTTCATATCCCTATGAATATTCATTACTGCCACAAATGTGCTCAAGATTTCTAAAACTCAAAACTGCGATGTAATTGTTTCTACTCCTTCATCAATTGCTGTTAGTTAAATTTCCATAGATTTTGGAAAACATTGAGGAAGAAACTAGAAGACAAGATGACCAACTTGGTCCTAAATTGTTCATCAAAGCACAGAATGTTTGTTAAAAGAAGTGAAGCTGCTATTGTAAACAAATTACTTTTGAACCAGTTTATGTTTGCAATTTGCTGCTCTCAAACGGACTTTGGGCCAGTGTTTTTTGATTTGTCGTTACTCGAACCCGCCGCCCCTATTTTTTCGTATTTTCAAAAAAATAAAAAATAAAAAAATTTCAAATTTTTTTTTTCTCAAAATTTTAAAATCGCGAAATTAGACAAGTGATAACGTCAAGAAGCTGCATTCGTCTAGTGAATTTCTTCAGACCGATTTGGGACAATAATTCAGCCCCATTCCCCTCCTAACATGATGTATATTTCCCCCATTTTTGACAAAAAATCCCCTCAAAATGAATGCTGACAAA
>JAUMHA010383307.1:0-12310 GCA_032359765.1 Saxidomus gigantea
ATAAAGACCACCTTGTAAATATAGACCAGCAGGAATAATGATGATAATGTGTCGAAAAGAGAAAACTCCGTCAAAGACCACCTGTCGCTTATACTAAATTATTTATGTTTTTTCATGGGTACGCTTCGACCCAGTTAGGGGATATCAATTTATTGAAATAGCTGAACACCTCGCATATCGACTGCGTGCAGTCACAGTGACATGGAGTTTGGACCCCATTCTACCATCACAACGTAAACTCGTGTAAATATATACTGTCAGGTAAACAGTCTTAAATCAAATTGTGTAACAAATAAGCACCATGCAGACTAATAAGCATATTTGGGGGGGTGGAGGTGGGGGTCCAACCTGTACGTGTCTGTGAGTACAATTCCCTATTTGAACTCACGGTGCTGTCATGATCAGCTAAAACAATAACCTGTTTTAAACGTTTTATTGCTCTACTTCTACCAAAGGCTCTTATCTTTTCTTTGCTTTTTTATGCTAATAGGCATATAAATCTTGCGATACTTTATATAGATATGAAGTTAATTCAAGTACAGTACTGCCCCTGTTGCCTGTTCAGAACTAAAGTAAATTTATAACAAGTGTCATCAACATTTCGTACATTAACCATTTCATAAAGTGACATCATGCAACTTGGATAGTTAGATAGAATCACGTCATAAGTATAAAGGCTTACAGGGTGCGTTTGTGGTCATATTTGTTTTAGTTACACCATGCAAAAAATGTGACCGCATCCGTGAATGACGGACACTCGGGGGAAAAACGCACTAAACACCCTGTTAACATATTTAATAAGACTTCCTCTCGTTGTCCTACCCATATTTGACCTCTTGACTGTATACGGAAATGAAAGCAGGGGATATTGACTCTACCATAAATTAATATCTTATATCGAGTCAATATTTTACGGAGATAGCGTAAAGTAGCCACTTGAAAATACTTTCGAATTTAGCGTTAAACAAACATACAAATGTACATCAATTTCGATATTTTCTTCCGCAATTTGAGAAGCTCTCACTCTTCGGCTTTATTAATTTTACATTAAATGATGGATTATTTGAAGATAACTCATTCTCAGATTAGTTTCACATTTATTTAAGGCACATTACGGTGATTCACTATCAACAAAATATTTTTTAAATCCAACGATTTATCCTTATCAGAAAAAAAGGAAATAGTTTCCCTCTTTGACCTAATTCTATACAGGTATCCTTGTTTAAAGACACAATATCAAAGAAAAAGATGTGTCAAGTTTTTCAAAGGTCAACATATCTCCTAAAATATGTCATTAAACAGTCTTGATGATTGGCAAGCAATACTTTTCTCAAATTTCTAGCGACAGTTGTAAAATAATTTACAAAGGTATATAGAAACTTAAAAAAGACCTGGGTGGTCTTTTTGCTGTTTTGCTGATGACAGCCCAATTTAAATGTTTATATCTCATCAGTCTTGCAAAAGTGGCACTTCATTATTGTTAAAGTCGTAATTATATAGGATGTTTCAGTCAATTATTAGACATAACATGAAAATACGTCATGAAAAATTATACCTATCGGGGGCTTGATACTGAGCCTTTAGAAGTATAACATCAACTCAACTCAGCACATATCTTATTTTCTGTCAAGATAATATACGTAAGAGCATGTCAATAACAGAAGCAAATATGCACATTTTTAACTTATTTATATCGAAAAGGAACGTCCGTACACAATATGTAAATCGTTTGTTCAGGGTTCGCAAAATCACAACATTATTTTAAGATTCGAGCCAATAACATCTATATATACTTAAAACTACAATGGCCATATGTCTGTCCAAATACCACTATCAATAATCCCTTTATTGTCCGGTGTATACAAAGATGCAGATTTAGGACTTATATTTATAAAAGGGTTGGATAAGTAGTCTATTTAGATACATGCAGACATAAATATTTACCTTTTATTTGTATTTATTATTCAAGTCATAAAAGTCACATTGTGGCAATATTTTCACAATTTCGGCTTAATTAACTTTAAACGTTATTTATAAGAATACGTATATACATTTTAAGTATAATCAATTCCGTAGTCATGATTCATGTTCTGTTCTGTTCTGATCTGTTTCTCTCAGCCTTTTACTCGCAGAGCGATGAAAATCCCATTGTGTTATATTAGGACTTTGGTGGTGTTAATTAAAGTCTTCGAACGATTGTTTATTGAATTTGGCATCCATTTGTTTCACTGTTTGCGTTTAACAACATAATCTTTTTGCAGTAGTTTTTTCTTCTTTTGCTTTATAACAATATCTCTTGTATGTCACCATTAAGGAGCAAATATTGCTCTTGTGGATTTATGAATGGATCAAATATTGGAGAGCCGAGTCACAGTAATGGTCCTTTGTTTATGGAATAGAGCATCACGTGTTATCTCCCTTGAAATTAAAAATATCATTCGCCATGCATGAATGTACTCGCGCATGGGCTTAATCAACAGTGCTGTCGAAGTAGATCACTTATATCTCTGTGAAAGCTAATAAGATACAGCATTTTAATAGTTATCATTTTAATGGAATTCTTCTCCAACCCTTGCAATGCCATTGCATATTATACACTGGAGAAGAAATAAGTTTGAGTCGATGCAACTCCTGTAAATGGTTATATACCTTCTTATTTCAGAGGGAAAAGAACGCTGCCTCTAAATGTATTCTATCGATGAAGGACAAATCAACAACCATTAAACACCCTGATACAGGCGAGACCAAGACATTTGCATATGACCACTCGTACTGGTCACATGACGGGTACACAGAGACCTCTAGCGGCATTTATGAACCAGATGCTTCCAGCCCATATACAGACCAGGTATGAGTGTATTAATTAAAAGATATGAACCCACTTAAAAATATATTTCGCCGCCGCGATATGTAGCCACGGAATTGTTTTGTTCATTAATTCTCTAATTTCGCGCAAGCCTAATACGAAATGTTTTGAAGTTTTAAAGTATATATGACCCATGCAGTGTATTATTGCCTTTGGGCAAACCGAACCGAGGCAGTCAGTTTTGTTTAATGGCAAAAAATGCTTCATGTGTACATGCAGATAATTATATACATTTTAGACATGTTATAACCATATTTCGAATTAGAGCCACCGTATTACTTGTTCACGCGTCCAGGATCTAGCTCCGTTACCTGCATGCTTTAATTTATTAATTAGCCAGTACATAAAACGCCCAGAGTTGCACGTGTGTTTTTGTTATTGTTCGATGCGTTTGGTTTTCTCAAAATGCACCTAAACACACCTTGAAGTCATGCCAAGAGATAATTTATGAACCTAACCTTGCGCTGTTATAAATAATTGAAATTCTAAAACATATCGTGGTGACAATTCTCAAGTATCGATTAGAAGATTGACCAAGTACGTTCAAATAGAACAGATAACGGATAATTGCACTTAATAAAAACTTGTACGTACCTGTGCACTTAAGCAATTAATTTGTTTTTTAAAAGATTTAAATCTGCTTTATTGTCCTTACAGTATGAAATTTAAGGCCAAATTGCGTACGTGATATTGATATATACACTCGGATTCTAGTATAATACCATAAAGTTTCATACGACTCGAACAATAGCTAAAGTATTGTTTACAGTTTTACCATTGTTAAGTTTGGCATATTTGTGGAAATATTTTGAAGGAAAATCGTAGTTGTTCCATTCATAAAATTTTACAGTTCTTTTATAGTTTACGTAAGGATGTTGTTGAGCTAGACATGCCGCTTACATAGACACATGTATTGTTAGAACGTCGGTCTAATATGCCAGTTGATCAGTACATTATAATATCTGAAACACCACTTTATACTCGAAATGATCATGATTCCTTTAGAAACAATTTACGATATTTTGTAAAATCTCAGTCTTACCGACCATTGCAAGTTGGATACGCTCCACGCCATATTGAAGGTCAAATCCTATTTTCACTTTCGTATTGAAAACATACCTCATATATTTTCACAGAAATGTCTATTTCGGGACCTAGGACAGGGTGTGCTGGACAATGCCTGGCAGGGTTACAACGCCGCTCTCTTCGCATACGGGCAAACGGGGTCAGGTAAAAGTTACTCCATGATCGGATATGGACCAAATAAGGGGATTGTACCAATCACATGCGAGGAATTGTTCAAGGTCATCGAGACCAACGAGGATGACAAGAAACAATTAAGGGTAAGTACTTCAACACCAACCCTGCTAACTGCAATAAAATCCATCTCACGACTGGCCAATGATAGGTTTATTCATATCACTACTGGTCATGGGTAATACTAGTATTCTACTGACTTTTTGTCATGAGAAATATGTCACTTACTACTTGCCATTGGAAATAATACAATGCTAACTAGATCTACTGGTTTTGAGAGATAATTAAGTAACTTCTTGCCTTAAGGTATATGTCACTATGTACCGGCTATGGGAATTATTGTATCGATGACCTTGTCATTAGGAATATCTACGAACTCCTGGTCTTAGAATATGTGTTACATACTATTGGCCATGCTAAATAATTAAAACACTGACTAATGGTCACTGAAAATAGGCTCACTACTAGCCGCGGGAGATATATCTCTAGCATCATGTACTAACAGTAAGAGTTATGTCACTGTCTACGGGTCTTGGAAGACGTTTCACTAAGTACTGGGCATAGGGCATGTGGTACTTACCTCTGACCACCAAAAAACCTAACATTAACTTCTGTGGTCAAGCGGTTAACAATCCGGAGGTCCCGGTTCGAAAAACTGGAAATATCCAAAACGTTTTTCAGTGTTTCCCACCAATCTAGACATGAATTGGTTAGAAACCGGAGAAATAGTCTCGCGTGTATCGGTGCTATACACCGGGGACGTAAAAGAACCAACGTGTCCATTCATAAAGAGCTTGGGTCTGGTACCTGATCCCTTGTATCTGCACCTGTCTCCTCCACCAGCTCTCATAGGAGTCTTTGGCAGTTTCACTTGCCTGCTGAGGAGAAATCCTAGGATCGATTGGGAGTATAGATAATAAAAAAACACCTTCCCATGAAATATGAGCAGCGTAGTGTCGACAGCGGGAGATATGCTGCTAGCTACCAGATAAATAAAGAACTGTTTCTCATTTCCGATCACTTAGTCAGCTGAAATTTGTCACTTATTGCTGCCCGGGATGTGTGACACTTTTTGTTCTTTAGAATGAAAAGTACCGAATGAAGCCTGGACTACTTTTGCTATTGTATTCATCTTTTTTGCTGAGTTGATGAAAAAAAAAATCAACCATTGTAAGAATTGCGATGTAAGGCGCGTTTCACAGCACTGTCTATTGAAACGTTTGACATTGAGTTCATTTAACCTAAAATTTATGAGAATATGAATTAAAGAGTTCGGGTAGAGATGAAATAATTTCTATAGTTTGTTGTGTTCCGTTGTTTGAATAAGTAAATAGCAACCAACACGCGGCAAGTTTATTGTATTCAAAGCTCGATATGTCTGGGGCCAGACGTCTGGGAAATGATTTGTAAAGCACTGTCAATACCATTCCGTCTGCATTTAGTTTTCATCATTGAATTCTGAAGTATTTTACAATAAATAAATAAAAGAAAATCCACTGACGGTTATAAATTGCATTGCAAATACCTCCGTGTCTTAAAGCATTAGATTCAGAACATTTCTATTTTCAGGTGTTTTTTAGTATGTTAGAGATATACAATGAACAGGTGCGAGATCTCCTGGTGAAAGGAAAACCTCCCCAAGGAGGACTTAAAGTCCGACAAAATCCCAAACTGGGTTTCTATGTGGAAGGCTTGAAGGTATACAAGAAGTTATTATTGTTAAAATTGAGCTTTGCTGTGCGGAAACCGATGTTTTGACGTTTGACGTCATTGCGAATAAAGATGAACCACTTACTTTTCTACTTTGGGAAAATACTGTATATAGCTGCTAAAAATATAACTCGGCTGTCCTCATCTAGAATTGATCAGTCGGTCAGTCTTATCTTGGTCAACCTCTATTTTGTGGTACAGTACGTTTTTGTTGCAAGGGCTTACAACGTTGTGTTTCGCAGAGCGGGGTTCATGTATAGAAAAAAAAACTTTGTTTTAAAGGACATTTAAAGTATAGATCATTCTGTGAATGATTTTGTGCGTATGAATAGAAATGTGCTGAACGGGCGCGAAGTTTTGATCTTCTTGAAAGACAATATGATTATGGCAGTCTCGTGTTTCTGTTCCTTTATTTATAGGTAGTATATTTTTCACTACAAAAGCCAAAGGGTATTGCACACGCATTTAACGGAATAGATAAAAAATGCAATTATGTAGCATTATCTTTCTACATTTATGCGTTTTAATTGAAAATGAACAATAGGTATAATCCAAAGTCTTGTTTGAAACAATTTTTGTCGTGCAATTTTTAAATATTTTTGGTCACAATTTACTTTTAGGGGTGTCTGGCAATGTTTGTATTTTATAATCTGCTCCGTACATTACACCGATAAAGACCCTATTAGCAATTTCAAATGGAGCTATTTTTGACAAACAAAAATATTTTTGTGTTTGTGAAAAACAAATATTATATTGCATTATCTTGCATACGTTCATTATCTGCCATATAATTACACGACGATATCCTTGGACTAGTTTACTTGTAAATAAATAAAGCAATTGACAAGAAGTCATCTTGAGATACTATTTTGTATATACCATATTCCCCTATAAAGTGGGCCATTTTATCTTTGAGTCATTGTTTTGACGCAGCGCTGTTAGTGTTACACTCAAAACATATTCTGTATTAAGCGATTGTAGCTCGAGTTACGCTCGAAGCACATTCTGTATTTAGCGATTCTAGCCCGTGTTACACTCGAAACACATTCTGTATTAAGCGATTGTAGCCCGTGTTACACTCGAAACACATTCTGTATTTAGCGATTGTAGTCCGTGTTACACTCAAAACATATTATGTATTAAGCGATTGTAGCCCGTGTTACACTCAAAACACATTGTATATTTATTGACTGTAGCCCGCGTAACACTCGAAACACATTCTACATTTAACGATTGTAGGCATGTTACACTCAAAACACATTCTACATTTAGCGATTGTAGCCCATGTTACACCCAAAACACATTCTGTTTTTAGCGATTGTAGTCCGTGTAACACATTCGATATTTAGCGATTGTAGCCCGTGTTACACTCAAAACACATTCTTTATTAAGCGACTGTAGACCATGTTACACTCAAAACACATTCTAAATTTAGCGATTGTAGCCCATGTTACTCTCAAAACACATTCTGTATTTAGCTAGTGTAGCCAATCTATTATTGAGCCAAATTAACTTTTTATGAAGCCAATTTTTGCATTGGCTACTGCCAGAGCTAGTGTTGATAAAGGCAATGAATGCAAAGAACGTTCTGTTAATTATGTACAATCATCATTTGTGTTTACAGCAAATGCCCGTGCGCAGTTACAAGGAAATAGAGAAGCTTATGGAGTCTGGGACAATCAACAGGACCACAGCATCTACCAACATGAATGCTACAAGTAGCCGCTCACATATGGTCATCACCATCAGGTTTGAACAGGTAGGTCAGGCGGTAGTTTTAGTTAGAGCCAGGTAGGACAATTGCAAGGGCTTTAAGCGCTGAAGGTTGACCTTAACGAACACAAGTCTTAATATCGAACTGCACATACATGTATAGTTAAGATACCATTGGTTGACATCATGTTAGATAAATGGAGACGAGGTTTATGCACAGTCACAGATAGTCATTCAAACTTCTTCTTGCTGCCTAACACCACTGTGTTAGTTACGGTTTAGAAGTCTTCATAGGCATTAAGTGCAGTTTCTGTTTGACAGTCTAGAAAACCTATACAACCTTGATAAAAATGCGCAGTCTATATGACCTCTCAGAATCTTAAACATAGCATGCAACTTCCGCATTCCACTAGTAAGTTAGAACTCGTTGTTATTCCAACCGAATTCTGATTATTTAAACAGGCGGACAGTTTACCTAACCAATATTCATCGGATATACTAGACTCCCATCTTTTGTAAAAAAAACAAACAAACTAACTAACAGCTCTTTCACATAAAGAGGCATAGTCGGTAGCAGGGCTCGAATTTATGACCCTCAGTGTATGAGAGGTTACAGCGACGCTAACCACTCGACCACGGAGGCGACTCGGGTGCCAGTTTGGCAAGACCATGGAAACTTTATGGAGTACGATAACTGCATGGTGGTTGAATTTTTTTCAGGTAATTATCAGTGAAACAGGACAGAGTAATACGCGAAGTAGTGACATAAACCTGGTAGATCTGGCTGGCTCTGAAAGAGCAGACTCCACAGGGGCCACAGGGGACAGACTTAAAGAAGGGTCTGCCATAAACCAAAGTCTTTCATCACTTGGAAATGTTATAAGGTATAAACATTGACTCATGTTTGTAGATTGCTTAAAAAATGATTTCAAGGCCTTTTTTTGAAGGTCACCGTTATTATGTAATTTTACACTTGAATGTCTCAAAATGGAAAGGAACTTAAACGAACAATTACATGCAATTATGTGTGGTTATTTACATGCATTGAATATTTATACCCCCAAACACTAAATTTACAAGGTGTGCACAGAAACTATCATGCAGTCGATCATGTAGTTGGTTTGCACTGCTGCTAAAGGTTTGTAGCGCAGACTTCTCCTTCAAGAGTTGAGGGGTAGCAATCCAACTTGGCAAACATTATGGAGAGAAATTGTGCGTGACACATTTTCGATGCAGCTGTCTAGCCTGGACAGATTTTCAGCCGTTGCACAATTTGTCCGAATTTGTAGCACAGAACACGGAAGGCGTGTCGACTTATTTTATCTTTTTGATTCAGAGTAATCTGCGTCAGTGACATAAAAAGATTTTAAAATTTGTAAAGAAATGCTATTTAACGTAGTGATTGTAGCAAGATCTAAACATTTATAAACATGCATCGTATTCATTAAAGGGGCATCTTTCGATAGCAGACGAGTTTTTAAGCTTTGCACTGAACTTCACAGGAATCTTACAACCCCAAAGAAAATAAATTAAGAAGAGTTTAATCTCTGTCGTGAAATGAAAATACATGTTTAAACGAAGAACCCAGTCTAATGTACTTTATGCTGAACGTGACAAATTATGCAATTTACCTACAGCGCTCTTGCCGATATTGCTATGGGAAAGAAGAAGGTATTAGTGCCGTATAGAGATTCCGTCCTCACAAAACTGTTACAGTCAGCCCTCGGAGGGAACAGCAGAACAATCATGGTATGTAATTTGGTACATTCGAACCCGTGTTTGGTAAACTATCAAGGGTAACATTAAAAGTGGCCATTTAAAACAGAAGGCTGCGTTATACATGAATATTACAGGTCTTTACTTTTGTTGGATTTGACAAAATATGTACAGACAACTTAAAAAAATAGATGGCTGCAAGTTTCCAAGTTATCACCAAATCGCAGGGTCGACTGTATTTTGCTAGGTGACGAACACAAACATTATAGAGATATATAAAGACATGCTGTTGTACTTTTTATACACACACACACACACACACATCTCAATGATTTGCCGTAAATAACGTGATGAATAAGTTGCCAAAATAGTTCTACAAATAATCGACTGAATAATAAAATATTTATTATTTTAGCAACACAGGCATTATGGATATACACTTGTTTATATATAGACATGCTATTGCACTTTTCACACTGTGACACACCTCACATAACGTGAAGAACTTTTACCAAATTAGTTCCACAAGTAATCAATTGCATAATAAAATATGTATTACATGCGTGGATTGTTTAAGCATGTCTAGTAGTCTAGCTGAACTTCGCATAGTCTTATGTAAAATTTGCATGTCAGGCAAACGTTAGTATAGAGTATGCAGTCACACGTTCACTGTTTGTAAAAACGTGTCAAAACCAGACTCCCTATGGCCAGCGTCTCATGAATTTTAGATACATACATGCTCTGGAATCAATACCACCCGTAAACAGCACCGTTAATTGTTATGATTTATTATCTCCAAGATTGTTCCCTATCTTACAGTCGAAACTTGCTGACCTCATGGTGACGCGAACGCCTCATTAACCTTTGATGTTTCCATTTGATTTATTAATTGAAATAGACTTTTGTCACCTTTAAATGCCAGCTTTGTGTGGCATGGCATCGTAAAAATATGCCATATCTTGTATCGAACTTCTAAAGTATTCCGGTAAACATCTGTACAAAGAAGTAATATGTATTTGTTCGGGCCATAAACGTTTAAGCCTTCGTTGTTGTTCTTTGATGTTGGTCATGCTTTAAATATATGGCCGCGTCTTTGTGTACTGGCGTAAAGTTTAAGTATAGAAACATTTATTGACTGTTAAATGAGCTGTAAAATCAGATTGGACATCAATAAATTATTAATATTAAGGTTTGAATCATACGGGAATTTTTAAGCAGTAAGATTGTCGTAATAATTTTCATCATAAGAGTACTCAGTACAGGTAGGGTAAACATGTTCAACAACTGTAGTACTCTAGAGGGACTGCGGTCTTCACGTTAAAATGAAATATTATAACAGAAAGAGTACTGTTGTCATTGATGTGTATAACAGTGAGTTCTTTAACCGTTTTAGTCCGATTGTGGCGAAGGCTTCACGGTTCTTGGGACATTCTCGAGCCCGCTCTGGACAGAACTGAACCTGTTAGCAAGACATAGTCTCCCCGACTCGGAGTCGAATCCCGCTACCTCGGGGAGGGGGGGATGAAGTTTACAAAATGGACAAACTTTCTGTTTTCAAACTTGTAGCCAACCGTATAGTTACTTGTAAACAATTTTATGACACTGTTGATACTGATTCGCCACTGTTAATGTAGTTGTGGCAACAAGAGTATAATTTTCCCACTATGAAAAAACAACACCTTTCACAAGTCTGTATGACTTTCCTTCCCTAGATTGGCATTCAGTCCTTATATTTACTTGTGAATATCTGCCCACTTATTTACTTGTCTTGCGAAATTCCCTCCCTTTGTTGCCGAAATGTTTTAGTATGTGAAAATATTTTGCTTGAGTTTTAATGAAATATATTTAATATTATATAGCATGGAGGCGATCGAGGCTATTCCGCCCCATTTCACGGTTTCAAACTTGAAATACCTCATATTGAATAGCGCTTTCAGGTCAAGTTAGGACTTTGGGCTTGTTGTGTGTACCAGATTAATCTAAAATAGATAAATTAAACAGATATAGATGAACGAACATGCGTATGTTTAAATACACTTGATACAGTTGTCTTTATATCTTACAGATAGCTGCTTTAAGTCCGGCAGATATAAATTACGATGAGACCCTGTCTACGATGAGATATGCAGATAGGTGAGTATATAAGTGAATGAAAAAGCGTATCTAGCATATACAATAAACTCCGTACATAACGACTTTAGATATAAGGAACACATTTTCTGGGCCTGATTTAATCCCTTCTTTATTTAATATGAAAATGCTTTATGGATATACCATAGGCAGGAGAGAAAGAACACATTTTAGTGGTCCTAAACAGTTCGTAAGATACAGAGTTTGCTGTATTAATGAAAATGCAAATTTACTTAGTTGACAATATCCTACCTACAGAGGCATAAATAGCCCATAAAAACCCTGCAGTTGTGTCCTTGAGTTACTTTGGAACAAAGTATATGCTTTTTAGTTCGACTTTTCGAAGAAAAGAGGAGCTATCCTACACGCATCGGCGTCCGCGTCCGCGTTGGTGTCGCACCTTGGTTAAGTTTTTTCGTACCACCCCACTTTATTTCAAAGCCGTTAGAGGTATGGCTATGAAACTTACCATACTTGTGGCCATCATAAACTCCATTTATAGACAAGAGTACATAACTCTGTCATGGTTTTTGACAGAATTATGGCCCTTTTTTCACTTAGAATGTGTATTGAGCTTGGTTAAGTTTTTCATACTTCCCCACTTTATTTCAAAGCCATTGGAGGTATTGCTGTTGTTTGTTTGTTTAATTGTGCTTATTGGGTCCACCATCCTCTAAAGAGGCTATAGTCGGTACGACCCGTTGGAGGTATTGCTTTGAAACTTACTATACTTATAAATCATCATTACCTCCATCAACAGATAAAAGTACATAACTCTGTCAAGGTTTTTGACAGAATTATGTCCCTTTTTGACTTAGCAAATACATTGAATATGGGTAAATCCACTTATTGACTTAACCCTTAGAGATATTGCTTTGAAACTTTGAATGCTTGTTTACATCATTACCCCCATCTGTA
>JAUMHA010383352.1:0-12309 GCA_032359765.1 Saxidomus gigantea
CTATTTTTGTACCCCTACCCCCATTTTTGGCATATGACAAAATTTGTCAATTTAGTCACCAAATGTGAGGTCAAAATATTATCTTCACGAATACTCAGGCCTATATCTTCCATTTATATTATAAATGACTTCAAAAAAGTTACCTCTCGTCTAAAAAAAGCCCTATAAATGGAAGATATAGGCCTGAGTATTCGTGAAGTGCCAGCTTAACAAAGGTCTTAACATTAAGAAAAGGTCTCTTAAAACAATTGTTGATCCTAAGGGTAGACGGTATATATGACTAGCTTATAATGCAGCAAATAAAACAGCAAATAAAAAGTATTTCTATTAGATCATTTAAAAAATTATTTTCAGCCGTGAACGAACACGATTAATATGAAAGTATACAGTTTCTATCGAACTTTGGCAAGTCAATTTGCAGTACAGCAAATTGATTAACAAATATTAAATATACATCTCTTAGTTGACAACTTAAAGAAAACAATCTTTATACATATTCATTCAACTAAATGAAAAAAAGAGCTTAAAACCAAAGAATTTAAACGGTGAATTATAAAACCTTCCTTAGTAGTTTTCCAAGTATTTGCTACGAACATGTCTAATGGTATGTACAAACTCGAAAGGCTGAATATTCATTTCGTAAAGGAAGGAGACCCCACCCCCCTTGATGTCACAACAAAAAAACTTCATGAAAAAATGCTTTGATGGCATGTACAAAATCGTGTGTGACAATAATCACCCCTCGTCAATCCATTGTTAGCTGATAATTAGACTCTTCTATGTCTTGCTCTGTCTTTATATTAAGACTATCAGCGCGATATTGTCGCCAAATATCCAAACCACTCGGGTAACGAGTTTACAAGTTTAATAGTAACAAGTTTGGAGAAAAGGGAATTACAAACATGTATACTGCAAATTTTGGCAGTTCCTATATATCTCGTAGAGTGACGAAGTTAGAGATCCGCATAATAGGCATTCGTCGGAATACAAGACACAACTGACCACAGACTCGTCCCGAAACTGGAACGTTTCTGTAGGCTGATTGCAAGGAATTCGCTAATCCAATATTTGTCGGTTACAGTACGAACTGTTATGACCCTTACTGCCTTCGAATAAAAGACAATTAAGGATGATGCTGAAAAGAGAAAATAGCTCTTTATACAAAAGCTATGAACTATGCCAACGGAAATTTTATCTTGAATTTTTTTAAACTATAGGCTGAATTTATTCGCAATTAAGGGTTTCAGAAATCAATTTGGTTCCGTTCCGAATGTTTGTAAAATGCTCTTCGGGTATGAGATGTTCCGCCGTTTACCAAAATACCTGTCGAAATCTTAATTTTCTGAAGATGGACACTTATTATGGGCAAAGTCGTTAAGGCAAAACAGACATATCTGCGGCTAAATGTCAAAATGATTTTAACTTCTAGCGCCGTAAATAATAGTTTAAAGGTCATTTCAAATAGTCTCGGAAAACGTGTTTTTATAAAGAATTGATAAAATATTACACTATTTTGAGCATGAAAGTGAGTTGAGTAAGAAAACGAATTTCTGAGCACAGGGCCAGATCACGATTAAAGATATTCACAGACAATTTACTATCACCGAGTATTTTTCACAACGAAAATAGTCTAAAATTTATCAAGAAAAATTCAATTCCGAGATACGTGCACTTTTCGACGTTTTGAATGATGAACCATTTGTTCGTATATAATATAACCCACGTTCGATGTGAGTCCTGAATGTCGGAAGAGCTATGCTAACATGTGTTGCAAATATACATGTATACATTACATGTGAATATATATAAAGGTACGTTGGCATGCTCCGTTGCATTATTTTGCACGATACATGCACTGTTTTACTCAAGTCAATGTATTTTAAGATCATTTTTAAAGTCCCAGCAAAATAAATTTACTGATAGGATAATGATAGAACCATGTTCTATTCACTCTAAAACAATGTTGACATATACCTTTCTTTCGTATTCAAGTCATTTCGTCATGAGAAATAGTTGCCAGAAAGCCTTTCTTATTTATTCCAACATCATTGAAAAAAATGCTGGGCTATATTTCTTACATGCACTTTTCGATTCAAAAAGCAAAGTTATGAATGTTTTGGTACAAATATAGATAATTTCTGCCGGTAAGACATCTTTCTGGGTAAAATAAGAGCTACTTTGTAATTGTGTTCCTGAGACTTAAATGTCATGATAAACTATTTCATTTGTTTGACCTTGTCCTACTGTTGGACATTCAAAACTAATGAATTTTACAGACTGTGGTAAGTAATGACCCTTATAATAAAATATGCAATTCAATAATTAGATTAAAAAAAAAAAACATTTCAAAATGATTTTAATGAAACTCAATATTTGATTAACGAACATTGTACTTAAAACGGTTGAGTACATTTATTTTAGGTTAATAAACCAGATAGTATGTTGAAATATTAATCTTTCGAAATCTGAAATGAGTTGGTTAGTTTACCTTGGTATTTTGACCTTGAATACGATTAAACATAAGTGTTGGTGACTCACCCCCACCCCGCCCTTAAAATGTTTTGTATCAAATAACATACTTTTACACCTTGATTTAAATAATGTAAACATCAGTAATATAGAAAATATATCATGCATGATATCGTCATGTTATAAGCTATTCTTCGTAAAATTGAAACTTTTCCTTTTTTAGTTCACACACCTTTTGAGTGGACAATTATTCCTTGTGGGTAAATATCCTGATTAAATATATGTTGTGATTGGTTAAATTTTACATGTTTTTTTTCCATACCAGCGTCATGTAAAATGACACTTGAATTTCATATATGCTTTTATGGTATATATCAAACAGGGAGTGTCATAGAAAAGTAAACAAGTACTATTATGGCTACTACGTAGTTTAACGTGTACATAATTTCGTAATAAATATAACCGAATGTGATTTCATAAATTAACAATATGTCAAAATAATAGATCAGTTTTAAAAATGTACGTGTTGATAGATTTATAAAGAGCTCCGGTGTATAAAACTCATAGCTTTGTCTAAACATTTAAATGAAAAAATCAGGAGATATTTATTTTTCTACCACCACAAACGAAGTAGGGGTGGGGCGGTATATAGGAGTCAGTGTTGGGTTTTTGTGTCCACTCTTATCTCCTTAATCGCATTATGACGACGCGCAGGACGCATGTCCTAACCGCGCCGGCTAAAGGTCGACATCACTCTGCTGGGTCATTGTTTTTGTGTCCACTCTATATCTCCTATACTTCTTAATAGATTTTCATAAACTTTGGCCAAGCACTCATGCTTTCAAGAAGATGTTCAGAACGCAAAGCTGACTCAAGATCGATAACATTTTAATGGGACCACATCTCCTTAACCTGTTGACGATTTTTCGTGAAATTAAATCAAAAGTTTATATCATTAAAGGATTATGCCACAACTAGAGGATGGGATGGGGGTGGGAGCGAGGGGGTTAAGGTCATGTCAAGTTTTCTTAACCCCTTAAAGGTTTTTCATGAAATATGGGTCAAATATTCATCGCAGATCTCATGTTCCAACGTCAAAGACACTTAGTCAGAAGCATTTATTACCTGAACTCTCCTTGGTCGAGTGGATAGAGTCACTGTAAGCTCTCAGTGATTGAGGGTCATGGATTCGAGCCCTGCTACCGACTATGTCTCTTTAAGTGAGAAAGTTGGTAGTTCTTTTTACGGAGAATAAGGTTCTAGTACTAATGAACAGTACACATTTCTGAAATATGGTTTAAACAGGCTTTGAAAATATACAACTACAACTACAGGATTGTAATGAAACTTGGGTCAAATTGCCATCTCATACAGACGACCAAGATCAAGGTTACACGAGTCAGTGGTCCAGAAACTATATAAAACACTTGAACAAATTTTATGAAACTGTTCATCAAATGTTCATCACAACGAAAGAATTTACAGAATCCCTTCTTCGGACCATATGGACCCAAGGTCAAGGCGACACATGTGAAATATAAGCTAAAACATACAGTCATAATGCTAGTTTAACTCCAGTTCTTTTGGGATGCAGATATTACTGATGTCAGGATTTTAAAAAAGTGTTTAATTTTCTATTGTCTCGATGAACAGACTGCATGAAATCCTGTCTGATTGCAGAGTTCTGGGTGTTTATGTTTGTTAATCATATTTTACTTTCTGTTTTATCGGGTTTCCTTGGATTATACTGCATTAAGGACCGATATATAGCACAAGGAAAATGTTTATTTTCTACTCGTATTTGTATTTGTCAAATATACATGTGACCGAATGTATTTTAAAATACACTAGTTATGTCTACCTTAAAGACATAACCAATGTATTTTACAATACACTGGGAAATAGGCATTATTATGGAGTTCTCTGTCTGGCATTAACTTATACTTGTCATAATAAAAAAGTCGATCCTTTGAAATAAATAACGACATACATGTAATTATATTTTGTTATTTGTTTCAGAATACCAAGGTCAAATGGGAACTCCAGGATGATAATGGAAAGGGCATTTTCTGCGTAGAGTAACCACCGGTTGTATCTACGGAGACAGTTTGCCAACATAGAAATAAATCTATGAAATTTATGAAATATAAACTATTGATCAGTAATGAAATGAAAATAAGTTCAGAGAGAAGCTGTGTATTTCATTTTCAGAGAGATGGACATTATACAACGCTTCGAGTATGATGTGCTATTCTCCAGAAGAAGTTAATATTGATATATTCTGGTGAATATCACATCATAGCCAATAATGCCTCAAGAGTCTATACATGTTGTATTACATGTAAGATGCTCATCTCATGCTCGAAAACCAGTTTTTGGATATTTCATTGATACAATGCTAGAAAATGCTTGGAAGGACATTACCTAATATTTATGAAATCGCCAGCGTATTCGGTATTGACGCTCTGCTTAATGCAAGACTATCAGACAGGTAAAAGTAATAACACTACCCTGTCTAAATAACGAGTAGGAAGTTAGCCCGGCGCCCCGTGAAGTTAGCCCCGTAGCAGCTAGTTACAACGTAGCCCACGGTTAAGTTAGCCCCCTGGCACCTTGTTTCCCCGTGCCCCTTAAAGTTAGCCCCGTAACATATAGTTACCCTGCAGCCCCGTGAAGTTACCCCTATGGCCTCTAGCTTCCCCGCAGCCCCGTTAAGATAGCCCTGTGGCACCTTGATTTCCCGCGCCCCGTGTAATTAGCCCCGTGGCACCCGGCTTCCCTTGTGCCTCGCGTTAATTAACCTGAGCCCATTTGTATGAACACAGCCCTTGGCTTCATCCCATTCTTAAGTGCCCCTCGCATCTACATGAACACAGTCCCGTGCCCTCTAGTACTAATGCAGGTCTGGTAACACCGTTTCTATAAGTATCATCCCCGCCTCACGGACTCAGCCCCGTGTCCCCTGCTATCAATACAGTACTTGTTACACTGCTTCTTTGTGTATTATCAAGTATACCCGCAGAACAAGGAACGCAACCGCATGTCCGCACGCATCACTGCAGTACAGGTTACACTGCCTCGTAAATTTATCGCAAGTCTACGAATTGAGGTCCGCGTCCCCTAATATCAACACAACTTGTGGCAACAACGCTTCTCTTCATATCCCGCGCAACCCAATTAAGTCTGCCCCATTTCCCTTGTTTTAACGCAGACCCGGTTTATTACATCTACGTTTATATCCCAGCAGCCCAACGTACTAACGCATGCGCCCATTTGCATTAACAAAGCCCTAGGTTTCATACCACTCCTTTGTGTTCTCGCATTTGAACATGAACTCAGCCCCGTGTCCTTTAGTATAAATGCAACCCTGGTAACATTGTTTCTTTAAGTATAATCACAGCCCCGCGACTCAGCCCAATGTCCTTTTCTATTAGTAAAGGCCCTTTAATATTGCTTCTATAAGTATACGCGCGGCTTCGTCACGTCAACCCCATGTCCCCACGTATTATAAACCGCATTCTAAGTATCCCGCCTGCCTATGAATTCAGTTCTATGTCCCATAGGATCAACTCAACTCGTGGTATGAACGTTTCAAAGAATGCCCCTACCATGTCACTAACGCCATAAGCCTCATTTCCCCTTGAAATAAAGCAGCGTCGTGTTACGTCACCTCTATATATGTATCCCCGCGGACCATTGGAATCACCCCCGTGTCTTCACGTATCACTGCCTCCCGGTTTACACAGCCTTGTAAGTATCCTTAATGCCTATGATTTAAGGTCCGTCAGCCCAAGTATCGAACGCACCCTTGGTAATATGACTTCCTGCAATATCCCTAATGTCCCCAGTCCCGGGTAACTTCACCTTTGTGTGTATCCTTGCAACCACATGACCTCAAACCCGTGTTCCCACGTTTCAATGCAGTCCTCGTTGCACCGCCTTTTAAGTATTCCACATGGCTATGATTTCTGGTTGGTTTGCATCAACGGAACACTTGGTAACATCGCATTCATCGATATCCCTGCAACTCCATTTACTCAGCGTCGTTTCTCCATTTTTAACACAGCCCCGCGTAAAATTTACTAGTACCTTTATATCAATCCCCACAAGCCAATGTACAAACGCATGCGCCCACTTGCATGACCACAGCCCTTGGCTGCACCCCCATTCTTTAATGCCCCTCATCTACATGAACACAGCCCCGTGTCCTCAAGTACTGATGCAGCTCTGGTAGAAGTCAAGGGTTGTGTTCATGCTAGTGGGCGCTTGCGTTTGAACATTTGCCTGCGGGGATATATGCAAAGGTTTATAAACGCGGGGCTGAGGGAAAACCAGGTGTCACGGGGCTAACTTCACGGGGCGCAGGGAAACTAGTTGCCATAGGGCTAATTTCACGGAGCCACGGGGTAACTAGGTGCTACAGGGCTAACTTCACAGGCGCGGGGAAATAAGAGCTACGTGGCTTATTACACGGGGCTTCGGGGACACTAGGTGCCACGGGGCTAACTTCACAGGGCTGCGGGGAAACTAGGTGCCACGTGGTTAACCTCACAGGGCGCGGAGAAACAAGGTGCCACGGGGCTTACTTCACGCGGCTGGGAGGCAAATTCCTACTAATTTCTAAATGTATATATTATATTTTGCAGGAGGAAATTAAAATAAATGAAATATATGCCCTGATCAATACAATCCTTTTTGCAACCAAGTTGAATTTGTTTTGTTTTACACAATTTTAGTTCTATATTTTACCGGTATGTGTCATATTTTCAAGCCTTCACACGTTGTAAAAAATCTGTACTTTATTTACTGCCTTGGCGCGTAGTTCATCGATTTCTTTTAACAGTACAGTACAGTACAGTATGTACATAATAAGCACGTCAATAAAGAAAGCGTATTATGAGAGTCACAAAAAAAAAGTGTTTGAAGTTTTCAGACCGGACCATGTGTCTAACACAGAATTATTTGATACTCATTGCATTTTTTCCACTGTACACGTTCATTCAATTGTGACAATTTGTCAAAAAGAAGAACCAGCTTACTATGTTGTTGTTGATTTGTTTTCGTTATATCAATACGTGCACATTTATAGTAACGTTCACATAGGCCAAGTGTAAAAAAAGTAATTGTGGCTTGAAAATCAGTTATCCGCTATGCATAAAAACTCCGTAAACAAGGTGCGCCAAGCTTTAAAAGAGCGGTGTTTATCAGTCTTACATTATTCAAAATCAAATTTGATAAAAGCTAGTTAAAAATAAATACATAATGCAAGTGATAATGATGATAGTACTTTTTTTAGGTAAGAAGTTTATTAGAATCTGAAATCAAACGTTTTGCGATGGTTTTGATCATTTTAAATCGGATAAAATGCAAATTTTAAAATAAAGAAAGTATCTAACTGGCACGCGAATCACTTCATCTCAGGAGTAGCGTTAAATTGTGCATAGAAAAGCTTTAATTTTCCACTTCTTCAGATCAGTTTGCTTACATATTTTTATCCTTTCCAAATTGAATTAATCTAATCATTATTATAAAAATGAATGACGCGCATGTAAAGAAACTTGAAACTTAAAGTCTATCAACGCATTTGTTAAAGTTTATCTAAGTATGTTGAAATTTTGTGCGGATATATATTTATGCGACTGCTCACATATAAAAATACAAAGGAAAATATGTAATGCGTTGTAAGTTACATGATAAACACGGTAGGCCTCTCGTCATATTGATTAACCAACAGAAGTTGATTGAGCCCTTTGTAATTCGTGCGCATGTTGGGAATATGTATCGCAGAAGTAGTCAGCATGAGTATACATTTCAAATGGTAAGCACGAGCCACCTTCATTGGCTAAAATATTCGACATATTTTCATGGACTATGCTCTATACCTGATGTTTTAAAACTGTTTTAAACATTTTTGCGCCATTACATGCAGATGCTCAAGGTTACTCAACCATTGTTTTCATGTGTAGTAACTAATCCCTTCCCATTCGTAATGAACATTCTTTCCATGCGAAACACAATTCATTATGGGAAAAAGTGGAAGGGCAGGGAATCGAACTTGTTTGTTTATTGCGTTGTATGTTAACATTTTATAATTCTAACATTACACTTGTTGGTCAATTAAAGAAAGGAGGAAAACAGTTGTTGTAAATTCTAAAAAAAGGTTTTCACGCGCGTTTCGGTATGACGTTATAAATGACGTAAAATTGTGCATAATAACGGGTCTACCAAATGCCCTCCTAAAAGAAGACCCACAACATTTGTCTCTTTTTGTGATATTTAGTTAGGACATACTAAATGACATACTTATACATAAATATAAAACTAAGGGCTAGAATCAACATATAAGTAAAAATCTAGGTAGAAATTTGCAAAAATCCAGTAAAAATGTTGTTTTACGGCACCGCTACACTATATGTTTATATTGGAATTAGAAAGCGTTTGCAACGCTTTATAATTTGGTAGCGTATAATTTGAAATATACAGATAAACTTTACAGGAATTTGTACTGGAACCTTTTTATATGACTTTATGTTCTAAAATACGTTATTTTCATACAGTTTGAAGACCTTTATTTTTTACCAAAATCTGAGTGCGAGCACCCTTAAGAAATATTAAATTTATCCCTGTTTTTAATCATCGAATAAAATACAGTCAGAAGTTCGGATGCGTACTAATTTAATCACGAATGATAAAACGATATATTCAACTATTAAATATAGGCACCCATTCTTTATTTCGATTCTCGCACGCCATTTTCTTTCAAAACTACCCGAGCTTTATTGAACGCGTAACAGGACATCATTGTAACATTAAAACGACATTGGACGCACTTAATTACCTACGCAACGTCGTTACGTCATTTAACGCATGTCGTCCATGGAGAAACGTAATGTATTTTATCGTAAAATAAAATTCAGCCAGTATGTTTGTACAGTAAACGCAGCTTTTCGTGTTAGAACTAAAAGCAGCGTTATGAATATCTTATGTGTGCATATAGTGAAACATCCAAAGCGAGAATGTGCCTTTTACGTATAAAACCATTTTGAAAAATGAACACTAATTTCATTAATATATGTTTGTCCCCTTAATCATTCACATACGTCAGTTTTAAAAAGTGCATTGCTATTTAAAGCACACAAGAGTAAACATATTTAGTTTAAACCGAACAATTTTGAAATAACTAGATGCACGTAAACGTGTTCACTCATGTAGTAAAGTAATATGTTTGCAAATGCATTTGTCATTAATATTTTTGTAAGTACGGGGATTTTAGTTAATGCATGAATGAATTATAACACCTTGCGTTTTAAGTATTTCGAAATTACTTGTTGTTTACATAGAATTGCATTATTTTGCTGTATTACTCTCCCCGTTTCAGTCACATACAAAATCTGACATAAAATGATCTCGTGTGAGCAGAACACTTGCGACCTTGTAGAAATGCACATGTTCAATGGGTCGAATGGTACAACATGTTTTCGGGATGTAAACTAAGGGAATATACTTAGTATTTAGTGTAGCTTTTACTATATAGACTCGGTAAATTCAGTAAATTGTAGATAGTTGTACATCGAGTAAGGCCTTATGTTTTACAATTGAGTTTTGATTAATTTATTGTACATAAATTGTATACTCAATTACTCTCGGTCTAAATTTACGTGTTAACCACACTTAGTACAATTATGTTTTGTCCAGTCGCGGCGCAATATTGGCTTCACTTCAGTAGTTACATTGTATAGAACAGAACAGAACATCACTTTATTTAACTCTGGTTACATGTTACAGCAACATAAGAATATACATTTCATAGAACATTTAAACAGAATACATCTCACATGACGTGGTGCATAAATAAACAAATAGTTGTATCAATATATCTTAATACTAATCTAAAGCAGAATGAGTTAACTCTCGGGGGGGGGGGGATAAATGCCCTACTAGTAGTACTGGGTAAACTATGTGTACAAACTTTGAAACAAATTATAGGTATAGGTGCGTGGGAGGAGCGCGGATACACTAATTACATATAGTTATATATTAAGTCAGTAAAGTGGAGAATAATGCTGATTTACATAAAAATAATTCGAAACTCTAAGTAGGTTAATTTTAATTTTGATACATTTACTTCAATAAATTCGTCGCGCCGCATGCACCGCACCTGATCAACTTAATCAAAATGCATCAAAATGAGCACTAACCAATACGGAAAAGACATCAACTAATTATACATTCAACAATTCTAAAAGGCTATTGTCATGGAAAAGAGGTCAAATTTTCCACATAAAATTATCATTCCAACTAGGATAGGGTAAATTTGACCATAGGGGTACGATTTGAACAAACTTGGTACAGGATCACAACAAAATATCTTAGAAGTTCTAGGCCATGCAGTTTTAAAAACAAAATTATTTTCTTTCTTATTGCATTTCTATTGACAAAAAAATAATACCACGGGCTGGGACAATTTGGGCCCAAGGGGCATTATTTGAACAGCTTGGCAGAGGACAACTCCACAATACTACAGGTCAAATATCTAAGCTCTAGGACATTCGATTTACGACAAGAAGATTATAAAAGTATTTCTTTACACATTTCTATGTAAGACAAGTGACCCCCACATGGCAGGGACAATTATGAACCCATTAATATGATTTGAACAAACTTTGTAGAGAACTAATACACAATGTTGCAATCCAAAGATGTAAGCTCTAGGTCTTGTAGTTTCTGACAAAAAGATTCTTTCAAAATTATTTCTTCTATCCTGTCTATGTGTAAGTTACATCAAGTGAAGCTGCAATTTTGACACTATCAGCATGTTTTAAATAAACGTGATAGATGACCACTACACATCGCTACACATCAAATATTTAAGATTTATGCTTTGTTGTTTTTGACAAGAATGTCTCTTATATGTAGAACAATTGACCCTACCATGAAGGGCCATTTTGGAACCCAGGGGTAGTATATAAATAGACACAGTAGAGGACTACATGTACTTCACCATGTTACACCCCAAAATCTTAGCTAATGAATGGTCTTGACGTTTCTGACAAGAAGATTTTTAAAGTTTTTTGTTATATTATTTTGCGTAAATAGTTGTTCCCTGGTCGGGAAAGACATGAATCGAACAAATAGTTAGACGGCCACTAAAAATGGCTACACTCCAAATATCTAGCTGTGTGCCATGTGGTTTTGGACAAAAAACTTTAAAGGTCTGTATCTGTAAACCTCTTTGCAAACAAAACCGACTAGGTTATTCTCAAGACATCGTTGCCAAATGAATGAATAACATATTGAAAATAAGAAACTTTCGAGATTTCAAAGGTTTTCCTATTGGAAGCCACTAGAATGAATGGAATTCTTTCAACACCTTTGGTAGACCTTTATGCAGGAAATATCCGTGTCAAGTTTCGTTTGGAAATTATTCTTTGTCATTAATGCTCCCTTGCAACAAGTAAATGTTAAAGGTATATACTACTGGAATAAGCAAGCAAAATTATTGCAAGGAAGCCTAAGCCAACCGCAGCAATAACTTTGTTTATTACCTCATCCACAAAATATGTTTGACTTGAAATACGTGTATATAGAGTTATGATGTCACAGTCTTACCAATTGGAAAACTAAAATCAAAGAATAATTTCCATATTGTAGATATTGAGTCAATACGGAACATAAATATTGTTTGTTTGAATAAAAGGGGAGCATTTGATTGGATAAGAAACTATTCAAACGATATAGGACAAAGTGTTAATTTACATATTCTTGTAATATAGACCTATAACCTATAGTTAACATGTACTGAACCTATTAATTTGAAATGTTTCTATATTTTCAGTGTTG
>JAUMHA010383363.1:0-12308 GCA_032359765.1 Saxidomus gigantea
TTATTATTATTATCATTATTATCATTACTATTATTATCATTATTATTATTATTATTATTATTATTATTATTATGATTTACGTGCTTTGCTTTAGATTTCAAAACCGCCACATTGTTACCTTCCATTGATACCGTTCGTTGTTGTTGGACTTGCAAACAAGAAATTGTCCTAGTTAAATAGTCGGAAATTTATTAGGTAAAGATTTCGGTGATAAACAAATAAGTGAATAAATAATGATATCAGAAAAGTTTATGTAAACTGTTACTTGTCGACTTTAAAAGATTGCAGAACTTTATGAGAGATCTGAACATGTCTACTATAATTAAAATGCAGAGTGTTTTCTCTGCCACTTATATACAAGTCGTAATATAACAGCTGCGTTCGGTATTATCGTTAAATCTCGACAGCAAACTTTCAAAATAAACATTTCAACACCCAACTGAAAGAGAAAAAAATTCAAATTATGTCTGTTGCGTCATTTGGAACTTTCTGAATGGAAGAACGTATTTTCACAACAGAATCTATGTTTACATGAAAGTGTATATCGGAAAAAGCCGGCGACAAAGGTAAGCGAAGTTTAAAGGTCATTCCTAAAATATGACTTCTCCGAACAGTTACAGTCAAACCTGCTTTAAAGACCACCTCCGAATAAAGAAAAGCAGGGAAAAACCGTGCACTTTTTCAAAGAGTGGGTAGACACCTGTAGATAACGACCACTTGTCAACAAAGACCGCGTTGGCCACTTCCCGAGAGATAGCTTTGTTCACAAGTTTGGCCGTACCTAACTTCAGGAGCATAGTATTAGTAAAGAGTAAAAACAAATGAAATAGAAAGAAATATTTTCAATTACATTGTTTGAAGTTTGATAAGCATTCTTTGTAGCTCATAGATTTATTACAAAGTCAACACCGATATGCTCTTAGAAAAAGGAATATTCCCTAAGCTAAACAACGTTTTATTGCGTTTCACGTGTCTTCCTTGTGAAAAAATATAGTACAGTAAACTCCGTATATAACGACTCCGGATATAGCGAAATTCGAGATATAGCGAAATTTCGGATATAGCGAAATTCTGGATATAGCGAACAATTCTTTTTGTCCGATGTATTTTCCTTCTTTATTCTATATGAAAATTCTATATGGATATAAAATTTTCCGGATATAAGGAACAAATTTAAACGGTCCAAATGAGTTCGTTATACGCTGAGTTTACTATATAACCAAACCATTTTGAACAGTATATATAACTTTAACTGTTTATAATTGTAATTGTATACATTAAGTATCGTAAATTAATTTGCTGCGCTGTCCTTCACAGAAATAGAAGGCTAAGATTTTCAGGACTGAAATTATACTTTTCCTTTGATATAAGAAAAAAGATGAAAATGAAACTGTACTGGATTCATTCATAACAAGAATGAGTATTTCGGTCCAAAATAAAAATAAAAATAGCTATATCCCAAAAATACCGACAAGTACGTCATTGCACTGGATGTCATCATGACACACTACAAGTATATCTTACACATGCTAGATCTATCTTCTGTTAATAAAAAATACATGATTCCACTCCCCGCAAAAATGTCACAAAAACATGTTCCTTTGCAAATGATTAGTTTGCCTAATATCCGGTACATGCTTCTTTCTTAAAGAACAAACTTTTTTTTTTAAAGTTTTTCGTACCAACATACAGTTTAACATATACCTTACATAATTAAGATGCAATGTACCAAATACCCGGGAAACGGATATACCCCTTTCCTTTCATGTTTGATAAGAAACAATCGAATCCTGTACCATTCTTTCTCAGAAAATCGTTACAAGTCTATTACAAATGCTGTATTGCCATTAACCTCTGCAAATAACTGCTGCTTGCCGTCTGCTTCACGTGAAACAGACCGAGATTTCCAGATATCCGTGAGCGTAATTTGTTCTGCCGGTGGTTTAAGCCTTGCTCTGTAAGCCGAAAATACAACTTTTTCAAAAAGTGTTTTCAAATGTAGTTGCCAACTCATGAATCATCATAAAACAGTTAAGACAGTCTGTAGGTAAAATCATACATGTTTTCTGTATGTTAGGAGTGGGATAGGAGTGTTTTGTAAGCATGTACACGCGGATTACCTGAGCAATAAACATCTCCACTTTTAAAATCATACATAATCTTGCTGTAACTGTAGAATAAACGCGTTGATTTCATTTCTGCCGCTTTTTTACGGATGCAGCAAATGCCAAAAGAAAAGAAATCGCAAATATTTATTTCAAAGGATAAATTTATAGCACTTTAAATCTTCGACATTGCTATTGAATCATGTATCGATAAATCACAGAATGAAGGTGCTGCGAAGAATAATCTTATCTACAGAACGCTAACTGAAAAAAAAATTGTTTGTAACTAATTGCTGATGGCTGCATTCTTTTCAGACAAAAACAGACAAAACTATATTTTGTGTTTTTATACAATACAGAACGCGATCAAAAAACATACAAAATCATAAAATTAATTCTAATACGATCCGCAACTTTTCTTATATAAAGATATAAAGAGGAAAATAATCTATGCGCACTCGTGATTTAATTAGTACGCATCTGAACTTCTGGCTGTATGTTAATCAACGATAACATACAGGGAAACATTTATTATTTCCTTATTATAATCAACGTCGACAATAATTCATCTGTACAGTCAGCAAGTACATAATTATGTGCTTTAAAATGCTTTTAACCAGCTACCACTTACAAGATACTACAATTTGCCGTCTTTGTTTTACACATATTATGATGTAAGGAAATGGGGAAAACAGCAACATTTTTACAAAATATCTTAAACTGAAAGTTAAATTAACATTATTTTGTATCTCAGCATAACATAAGCAACTCTTAAAACAGTTTGGCGTAGGAAGACATCTCATGATTTGACCAGGTTTTGGTAAAAACTTGAGTGGTAACAATAACAATGATTTTTAAACAGTAAGTTTATTTCCGAGGATGGGGTTGGGCGCGGCGGGGGTGTTGTCTCTATGAATGGAATAAAACGAGTTATTGCAGTTTTTGCATGGCTTTGTATACTTAAAGTGGCAAAATGGCCAAACGAAAGAAAAATTCACAGAGAAACATCCTTAAACAGTGCATTTTTTTTCAAAAGATATAAAATCTATACGAAATACGTTAACAGTAAATAACACTTTTCCGAACATAAAAGATTCAGCAAAAAGGCAGTAATAATTAAATAAATAGCGCAATAAGTTTTGATATAGTACTGTTATCATTTCATTAACTATTCAGTGGATGGCGATTTATTATGGTAGGGTGCTATATTAGCCTTTTTGTTGAAGAAAAGATATGCTTTTTTCGGTATATGTTGTGGGTATTTATTTATTACTTTAAATTACATACCTTAAGTCCGTTTTGAACGTTTCGAGAAAATAATTTACTAATTTAAGGCTATGACCCTATACATTTCGCTCAGAACTATCTATTTCAGTGAAAAATTCAATGTAAAAAGAGTCTAACCAACCTGTTAAAGTTTTTTAGTATAACAGTCACGTAGACTAAAGACTTTAGCAGATCCGAACCAATGAAATCAGGTTTGTTGTTGTTGTTGTTATATCAGACTTATTACACCTGCCTGCCTGAGAGACGTGGCTTTTAGATAATAATGTACATTACCTATTTTACGCCTTTGTAACATCTACTTTATTTGGTCAGCTAAAATCATTTGTAAATATGTACATGTAGGTCATAAATATATAAGACATACATTGGTATTGACTAAATATGCTTAACGAGTAAACGAAGCATTGCCTCCTTGTTTCAAAATATTTTTCTCTAGTTTATAATAAAACATATGATCAATGAAATCAAATGATACTATTCATACATTTATAACTTCAACACGACTTTCACTTATCACAGAAGGTAACAAAACAATATAAAGATAGCATAAAACATGTGTCGCCGCACACAACTAGTCTAAATCCAGGAATAAAGTCAACAAAGTTTTGTTATTGTATTTAAAAAATCCGCCATTTAAATATTTAACCTGACAAAAAGGGAGATAATTCGCATATATTTTCTTTTTTATGCTAATACAATGAAATGAATGGCCTGAACAATTGATTAATATGTTAAAATTTTCTGGGTTGAATAATTTAAAACGTTACGTAGTACATTGCACACACCCTGTGTCAAACAGAGTAAAGTGTGACTTTCACAGAAATAAACTTACAGTGACACCGTCAGCTAATTACATGTACTTTTTTTTCTTTTGTAACAAGCTATGATTATAAACGAGCTTGGAACTTGAAAAAAAAACTTGTTAATATAAGTAATACCTTTAAAGTCTATGGTATTTGTAAGGATGTTTGCTTTTCTTTTTGCATTCTAGGCTTCACCCTTTAACAACATTTGAATTACCATTATATTACCTCCCTTTTTTCGTGACTGTACAATCATGATAATTAGGTTGACAATGTGATCTTTCTTTTGAATTTTTCCATGTAACATTTTGAGCTCAAATAACATAACAATCCGTCACTTTTCAAGACATGTGCATAAATGTGTGTTAAATTAAAAAAACTTAAATCTTTACAACTAACCATTATCCAAAACAATAAGGTGAGCTAAATGCTTTTCAGTCACTTTTATGCAAATTAGAGCACCTTAATAGAACGAAGAAAATGTATACATGTAAGAGACGGTAATGTACGAAAGTGGAAGCTAGAAAAGATGATATATTCATTTTAATGTAGCCTTAAGCCTTCACTGAAATAATATTCTATTTATACTTCAAAGGTTTGTATAATTTATCAAATTTAGAAAGTATGCAAACCTATGAACTTGTTAACTGATTATTGGTTAAACCCTTAATTCATTTAGAAGTCTAGCTATTTTGTTTTTGAAATCATAGGCACCGTCAATCGTTTTGATTTAGTTGCTGTAGTTTTAGATACTTTCTAAACATGGTAAGAATATAAACTTTTAAACGTTTTAATGAATAATGTTTACGTGATGGCTTGTAGCTACATTTAGTTATAAACTGTGCTTCTAAAATACATTTTATTGATAAGACCTATGAAAATTAGTACGTTAAAATTCCTCTTCGTCAATATCGGGAATATCGAAGTGTATTTGTTCACGTTCCTGTTCCGATTCCTGTTCCTTTTCTTCGGCAGACGGCTCTTCTTGGTTTTCTTCCGGATTCAAAGCGTTATATGAATGTGGTCTAACAATTGGTTCCTCTGGAACCGCTAAACATCCATTCTGTTTATTGTATGACACTCTTAAATTACGCGTACCGGCTCGGGAACCACGAACCGGAAACGATTGTGTCCTTCGAAGTCCAGGGGCATCCCCGTTTTGATTCCGCCGATTCATCATGGCGGCTTTGAATGATGAAGATCGAAATGAACGAAACGATTTGATGCTATTTTTTCGTTTATCTTTATAACAGTAGTATCTTATCTTTCGTCGTAAATATCTTTGGAAAGAATTTCGTAGAATTTTATTACGTAATCCATAAACTGATGAATTAACAACGGGAGCTGACAGGAATAGCATTATAAATGTTGATGATAGAACACTATTCATTTTGAAATCATCTGATGTGAAGATTTCTGCTAGCAATATCACAGACAATGGAATATAGACAACTACAAACGAGCCAATCAGTTGGAAAATCGTGCACATGGCTTTAGTACCTTTGATGGATAAGTTAGTTGGAGGACTGTTCGGCGCTATAGTGGCCTGAATCACGCAAGTCATCTGAACCATGGTTGCTGCAATTCGGCTTGATTGAGTTCTCGCGATACGATAAATATGTGTGTAACAAAATAACATAACTCCCAAAGGTATATAGATGGCAGCTAAGAGAAACGAGACTATATATATTTTTCCTGTAAGAGATTTTGTGCTGACAAAACAAATGCCTTTCTCTGCGTGGAATACATAACGATTACCGCCTAAAAGAGGGGGCAGTGACAGGGTGCATGCTATCGTCCAAAATAAGGAAAAGCAGACGATCATTCTTACCGCGGTTGCTGTGAGCGTATGATGAAGGGGACTAGCTATGGTTTGATATTTATCCCAGCTTAAAGCCGTAATGGTCCATGACGTCACAAACGTTAATACAGTCAAGATATATCCGTATAATTGGCAAACAACTATTCCTCCAAACCATTTTCCAGTAAAACTCACCACTGCAGTTGATAAATTAATCAGAAATGTTAAGAGTAATCCAGTACAACCTAAATGAACCAAAAGTATATTCCTCACCGTCCGTAACCGGCGATTGGGTACTATTGAAACTATCATGAATGTATTAAATGCAAATCCAATGGCTACGTATATCACTAAAGAAACACCTCGCGCCGTCTCTGGAACTTCCGGTCGAATTATATCCGAATTTAATTGGTAATCCGAATCCATAAAACTGTATGATCCATTTCCGTGCTTCATTAGAGAGCCGTTTGTCCTCATGTCCCCACTCGTGTTCTCTTTGATATACATTTCGTATTCCGATAACGGGAACTCGGTTTGCACGTGCATTTGCAAAATGCGTAGATTCTATTCTCATTATCTAAATAACTATATATCTAAATATATCCATAAATAATTTCAATCAGAAACACATTTGATTATATCATAATATTTTTATCTACAGCTGCTACGTATCTAGTAAGACGTTTTTGACAACACCAGCAAGTGAGAATCGCTTATCAAACTCCATCATCATAAAATTTCTTCCCATATCAGCCACATATTCCTTGCCGTTGAAAACCAAAATGCGAATTCCTATATTTCACTCAGATTCCCATGCTTTAAAATTTCAATACAGCAATATTTCTCTCGCAAATAATTATAAAAACAAACTATCGCATTTTTTATCGTTTTTATCAAGAAAACTCATCCCATTTGGGAAGACAATTAAATCTGTAATCTTTACTGATCTCTGTTTTAAATAATAAATCAAGCGTAATTACGCAACCTGATTCAACAAAAATCCATTCCGTTACTCGCTTGAAGAATTTGAGCGTCTACAATCCATGCGTTTCCTGTAACGTTATGATTCCATTTACTATTCTTTGAGAATACCCTCACAGATTAACGTTCCAATTGTGTTACTAAAAATAGCATCAGTTAATTCATCATCGCGTATATCTGGAAATATCGTCTGCTGATCGAGTTAAGATTGATTTGCAGCAGGGGAATAAGTCAGTGTGCGCTGTCGTGCAGCTAAATTACAGCATTTGCACGAGAAAAGCACTGCAGCAAGCTAATTCACCCAGACTTTTCAACCGTAGATCATCGGAACGCAAAAATCCAATCTCCTGATTTCTAAACAACCAGTCTATACAAACTTTCCGGTAAAATGGGATTTTAATACAAATAGCTTATTGTACTTTAAAACTCTTCATATTTTTAATAGCTATTAGCCTCTTAACATGCGAAATACTTGAATAAATATTCCCCACTATTTTTTTTTTCCACAATTTTACTAATTCTTTACGAATATATATTATATTTCCTCTGTCCGTGTCATAGGAAATATGTCTATTTATCTTCCTATGAGTTATAATAGGTTAATTTCCTTTGCACATCTGGATGTGTTTTTCACGTGCAGTTTCTATACAGGTAGCAAAAGACTTCCTTCATTAGTGTAACATACTTATTTCTATGTAGCCAAGAACCAAAGAGGAAAACAACGCATCGAAAATTACGTTATGTCTTCTACGCGAACATTAAAATCTATCTTTATGTTCATGGTAGTCGCTTAACATATGAAGTTATATTAGAGATAATAACTCAATTTGCTTATCGCCCTATCTGCTGTATTAGCCGTCTTTCTCAGCGTTTCGACAAGATTTCTGGATGGCTACCAAAGAGTTAATTCTGCCCAAATCTTTACACTTTGTAAAGCGATAGAATCCTCTAAAATCCACACCAATTCATCTGAATCAAACACGTCATATGATATTATCCTATTAATTGATATGAACGGTAAATCCAGTACACCTGTTGTATATTTAAAATATGTCACCGAACAGCTAAAACTGTCTTCATGCTGTGTATTACTTTCGAAAATGTATTAAACTAATTCTTAGTCGACAACAAATTATGTTCAGTTTATTTGACATGTGTTTACAGTGAAGTTAGTATAGTTCGCAATATTTATAACCTGCGCTTCCAATTCAATGTCTTTTTTGTAGCTGACATTCAATATCAAATTTATCACTTGTCCATTTTCTGAATTCCCAGAATGGTATATCCAAGTATCAGACAGCTTCCGCGATTATATCAAAATATTTCTTTCCGTGAACTAAAAACATGGAATGTCTAGACAACATGACCTATTCTTCCTCTCTAAAAACAGATTTTTTAAAACGTCGTATGTAAGTGTGTTAGGTTATGCCCTACACATACTTCTGTTTTACAAAACCTGAAAGAATTTTTTTTCTGCCTCTATGAATTTCGACCAAACACGACAATAAACGCTCTCATCTCCAAAAGTTAAAATGTTCAAAATAGTGAATTTTGTTATTGTATAGTGAACTATTTCTCATCAGGAACAATGATGTACACTAGTTAATGAATTCATGCACTTATTTTTATGTCATGTTTACTAAACCTCCCCCACTGTACTTTTCCCGCTCATTAACTTCACACAGGAGCCACTTTACAGTTTATGACGGTACTTTTATATATCAAAAGCGTTTAATCCATCAGTCCTCAATTGTTTATTCAATGAGTCTTTGTTTACATACAAAGCCATTCACGCTGTAGTTCCGCTATGAAGATCTTTAGCAGAATGCGCTATAAAATCCATATTACCTATAAACAAAAAGATATATTTGAATCAAGTTTTGAAACGCTTCCAAGATAGAACCGTAAACCAGAACTGATTTCACGAAAAATCAAACAGGTATTGTGAAAATATTGGCGGACTACTGCTGTATGGATGTTCGTAGAATTTTCTCAATACGTCTGCCAGCACGTCTGGCCAAAGTTGACACTCTCACGGTCAAAATCCAAGAACATTATTCTATTCATCGGTTCCAGTCTAAATCGATGTACTCCATCACTGTTTTATTACAAATATTTCATAAATGAGATATTCCTTGGATGTTAGACAAAATAAAACATAAGTTGTAATTACAGACGATCTTCACGTGGGCTTTTGTAAAACAAGTTTGTTATGAGAAATGGATGAGGCAGAGCATGTTCGCTCGATTAATATTTCTCCAGCGTTGTGTTTATAACCTTGTTCTGATGAAAGATGTTCGTATCTCGTGCATGGAGGAGTATGTCCAATACTTGTTTAATGGTATAAAAGACAAGAACTATGCTAATTTAGTAGCTTGTCTGGTAATATTTGAACTTTTTACATGTAAACATACATAATTAGCCGTTATTAGCCTCATTGCTATATATAGTAGTTTCTATTTCTTATAACACGTGTACATTCTTTTTCTAATAGTTCAACATGTGTCATAATTGCGGGGTTTTTTTCTTAACAATGATTTTTTGCAGTTAAAACATTTTTGTTATTATTTTCCTTGCTGAATGGCGCTACAGAAGAATTTTATCTTAAAAAAGCACTGTTTGAATTTTTAAAAGTTAATTCAAATTTGCGTAGATCTTGATAAAATAGTATTGTAATTATAATTTACGTTCTATTTTATATGACCAGCCACTTTACCTTTCTGAAAGAGGATGATAGTCTAGTGTTGTTCCTTCCCGTGAACGTCGGTTTTGTTAAATTGTTCCCTTGTTTTCCACGGGAATTAATTAATTACCAAGAAAACATTGTGACATAAAGTGCGACGATTCTTATGAGTCATCTTTAATTTTGATCATATTCAGGCTATGGTATAATATCTGTTTCGGATGAGGGAACCGGCTTGTCTATCTGATTAAGAACCACCTGTTCCTCACCTTGGCAATTTTGAGCCACATCAGCAGACGAACTTTGTTACGATGAAACTTTTCAACCGATCTGAACTCGTTGCTTAACTACCACTTGGAACCAAAATTTGAATGTTGGTTTAGATTTTAATACATAAAGAAAAGTGAATGGATGACCCTTTTAGTAGGTGTGAAACGATAATAAACACTTTACTTTTACGTTTTATAGAAATTGCTGTTATACGGCCATTGACAGCTTCATATTTCACTTCGCAGACTTTCTGGAAATTGGACGCAGACTAATTTCCAAATTTTGTTTAAAAGATCTTATTTAAGATATGAAAGAATTACTGACGCCGATATCGCTAATGTCGCGAATAAACCGAAAAGTAAATGTCCGGGGGGAAAAGACTTGTGCTTTCTCACACATTTGCAGAATTTGGCAGACGAAATTGTTATTTTGCAAGTACATGTAGTCTAAGTAAAATCGGCATATTTTTGCAGCTTAATATGTTATGTTACGATTTAAACAAAAGGCAAACGTGCTGAAAAAATAAGAAAAGACACTGTTATTAAGCCTTCTTTACATAGTTTTTGCATAATGCACTAGTAGGATTTCATAAATGAATTTTAAGTAAACTGTAGATTGCAGAAATGCACCGAAAACCTACATTATAGAGATAACGACGCTAGGAAATCACGTACATTGTAATAAAAGTTGTAATGGACCATTGACTTTCTAACATTGACGCTCATTTAAAAGATAAACCGGTGAGCTGTTAACACAAAAAGAAAGTTATAGCTATGAAATGAAAATAATGAACATTTTTTTGTAAATGTACCAATCTTTTCAGTGAACTGTATAGTTACGTGTATTTCCATAGATCGCAATGATTGATTCATTGCGCGTGTTAATAGACAACACGCCCATTACCAAAATTTCCCCAGAAAACTGCTAGTTTATTGCGGGGCGCAGCAGCGGTCCGCTATATTTAATACAGGGTGCGTAAAAGGTGCATGGAGGCTTAATCACTAGATCGAAAATATGCGTCTCTTTTCAATGAACAATTGAACAACTTCTGAGATGAATACTGCCGGCAAAGTCTATTTTCGCCGAATTTAGACAGTGACTGTAATAAATCGATTCATATTATTCGATAACAAAACATGTGGTGTCAGTTTTTTCTTGTTGATTATAATGCGTGCCTCTTGAGCGTTGTCTAAGGGATAAAATTCAAGTAGTCACAGAACGTCGATAACGAAGGGGATAGTCTGTTAAAATATTTCTGACAATGGTCTTTTGTATTTAGCCCTATAAAGCTGACATTTATTGCGGACCGCAGCAGCGGCCCGCTATATTTGATACTGTGTGCTTAAAAGATGCATAGAAACTTAAGCATTAGATCGAAAATATGCGCCTCTTTTTATTGAAAAAAATCTGGTAACTATTGAGATTAATACTGTAGACACTGTCTATTTTTTCTTGAATGCAAGAGTTGTCGTTCGTTATTCCATTATAAGTTTTAGGATCGGGCTTGTTTTATTAACCTGGTCCCCGTTGTTTGAAACTATAATCGACTGTTAAGCTTACCGTTGATTAACTTTGATTGAAAAAAATAATTATGTTAGGTCAACGATAGCAAAATATTTTGATTTTGCTTTGAAGAGTTCCTAATCCTAATTCTCTTGAGTTCAAAAATTTGTTTAAAAACTTCTCTTAACTGTAGAAATACCACCTTTAAAGATTGTTGACTGTTAGCTTAATCATTGATTAAAGTTTCGGACAAACTGGTCCTGGGTTTCATGAAAGCTTAACATTTTTAGAATAATGATGTTATTATACGAGCATTCAGAAAACATTCTTTCAACAAGACATGAAAAAACGGACTGATGGAGATGAAAGATAGAGATTTGACGAAAACAACACGATCTCTTAAAGAGACTGTGTTTATATGCGGCGATGTCATGTTGTTTAATAGTTTCTCTTAACAAACAGTCAATCTACTCGTTTTACAGAACTAATACATAATGTTAAAATAACGAGTTGATATAAACTTTTTATGAAGGCATATTACCTAACTTAATGATATTTCGCTAATATTTTTGCTGTCCTTTCTTAGACAGCATTCATATATATTAAGTATTTGGTTTATTCAGGTTTTTGATAAGGAAATATTATCATTATAATTCATTAGAACTGATTTTGCAAAATTGACATTGATTTCTGTAATACACAGACGCAATGACGTTAAAATGCCCCCTACGACGTGTTTCTATACTATAAGCCGTGTAAACAATTTAAAATCTACAGATTGCTTTATGTGCTAGTTAGGTCTTTAATCTATATTTCCGCACTAAAACTAAAGCAAATAAAAGTTACAACTGAACTTAAAACAGAACACGATAATG
>JAUMHA010383374.1:0-12308 GCA_032359765.1 Saxidomus gigantea
TAGTCTGTTTCCAGAGAAGAAAATTTTGTCAGTGCTTTAAGAGGTTGTATTAAAATAAGTGCATGATGGGATATCTTGCCTTTGTTAAAAACTTAACTATCCTCGTTTTATGTGTTAAGTCACTTAACGATTCGTTAGCTAACACACATTTTAACAATGCTTTGAACAACCGAAAATTTTACAAATTGCTAGCTAACGAAAAAGTTATATTTTAACGATAGTTAAGCTAACAAGTTGTTAAAGTTAACGTAAGTTTTGAACAACTGGGTCATTACTGCCCCTATCACTAACGGACCAGGAGGCCCAGAGTTCATATATGTTGCATGAAGCTTTTCATAGTAGCCATGTACTTGTACGATTGTTGGAATCATACCATTTGCGTCTAATTAGACCCCATCCTAATGCAATTTGACCTATTGATGACCTACCTTCTTGTTTTTAACACACTTGAGCACATTAACTCACCGAGACCAAAGTTATGGAGTTGTTTTTGTTTCTTTTGTGACATGGGTCAAAAGTTGGGGCTAAGTGTCCTATGGACACAATTCTAGCCACAGAAGGTCATTGTAACCTTGATATGTGATCTACGCTACTGAAATAAAAAAGTGACAATTCACTAACCACACATGCCATTTATTTTGAGCATCTTACGCGCAAACGTTAATTTTCAATTATATTAACCAGAAGTTTAAATGAAGTATTCATCACGTTAACCTTTATTCTACTGATATTTAAACGAGTCAACTGCTGATTATGACCACACCTATGTCCACATGGTATCCCGTCATAAATTCCATAAAATATTTGTTTACTGAAGATAAATTCTACCTTGACCTTTGACATAATGTCCTAAAATTCAATAGGATTCTTCAAATGGAACAAACTATCCCCTGAGAACGAGTATCAAAGGCCTCTCTGTTTCAGGCTAAATGAGTGGGTGTTATATTTATTTCAAGTGACGATTTACTTCCACCAGGAAACAGAGGAACAATGTACATGGTACGTACATTTTTATGTAAAGTACCGAATTTGCGAGAAAGGGGGCGGATTACAACTTGTCTGTTTAAAACATAAGGTACAAGTTCACATTATTCTCTACTACGTTAGAGGGATTTATGCACTGGTCTTTGTTTTTATCTACATGTACGTTGCACTATGTATCATAAAAAGTAAAAATCCCATAAGTTAGCTCTTTCACAGCGTATATCACATCACAAATTTAACAACAGGCGGAGATTGTATTTGCATCCGCAATAATTTTAACGCTATTCACCTATTAAAAATACAATTTCAAGAAATTACTTCAAGTTATTTTTAAATTCTTGAGTGACAGTCAGCTTCATTTTAATCTAGTTTGAATTGATAGAAAATGTTTGTGCATAAAACTGTTTTTTTCATGCTGGGGTCCCGTTGTTGCGCCTTGGGTACAAATAACCACACCAAGTCTCTTTAAATTGACAATATAATCTTTGAAAACATTTTAACTTTATGTTGCTGTTGTTAGTAGCTCTAACACGCATGTGAAGAGTTGATGTATACACGTATTCCTCTTTTCTGGCACAGAAATGGTACACTCAAACTGTGTTCAATTATTTCTATTAACTCACGACTTTACGTACTTTACTAATACGGACCCATTATGAAGTTTCATACTTTCTTTCTCTTACTCTCCAAATCAATTATCGATGCAATAATTTGTTCAATTATGTTCCCTGATAGAGCTGATTGTTTGTAAAAAGACCGGCACATATACACATGTTATGTATCTTAGAGACCGCTATTTAGACATTATATATACTTCAGATGTTCGCTCTAGAAATGTTCAAGCTACTTATGTATTGTCGTTTTATTTCAAATAGTGCTTCTTAATGAATAGTTCAATATAAATACTATCGTTTGCCAATAAGTTTTAAGTTGTAAAACAATACCATTATTTTCAATTAAAACTGACAGTTACAATATAAAACTTTTGAACCATTTACTATATATAAGTTAGCTTGTTGTATAGCAATAACTAAGTGATTTTCTCACTGTTTATGACGGAGCCATGTGTTAAAACGCTGTACCGCTAATTAAAGGGAGGCCAATACATACAACGATCCTGTAATATCAATGTATGCCCTGTATGATTTACATGCCTTGTCTTATTTGTGAAACTATAAGACTCTGTTCAGTTAAAAGTTTGTTTTGCTTTTCAAACGTTCGCCTGTTGTGGGAAGTGTGAATATAAGTTATACAAAACATGTTATGCAGACGATGAATCATTATGTACAATGTTTGTGCACGTATTCATAGGACAATTTCGCCGAAACGTTAATATGAAAATGATGACATGAAAACGTTGTTGTAATAATGTGTTGTTGTTGAATTACTATGTTATATTTTTTTTTTAAATTAGATAATTTTGATTTCAACACTGCCCGAATGGAAATCTATTCTTTAGAAAGTAGGATAATGGTATGTAGATGTCTACTACTGCAGTCAATGTTAAAGTAGTAGTGTTTCCCTTTGTGCGCTTATTGTCATGGAATATATTTTTCCGATGGTAATCTACGGTACTCTTTCACAATTTACTTAGCTATTACTGGTCTATTACTTAGCTACTATGTCACTGTATACTCAAGACACGCCAGGTTATGCCCTTAGAATTTACTTTTACCAGCGTTCCTACTTTCATACTTTGTCACAAGTGAGCAGAGACGTACTCGGTACTAATCGAGAAACTTTGAAATTTGACAAGGCAGTTTTTGTCGAAAGATGATGATAAATGAAATGAAGTGGATAGTTCAGCTTTCGGCGGGGTTCGAACCCACGAATGCACTAACTACTGAGATGTAGAAAACTCACAGAGGCTTCACCCATTACTAATGTACACCTTGAATCTATTTTGCAGGCAAAACAAATACAGTTTAAAATAAAAAGTGCCAACCCCGTGCATATAGAAAATACAGCCCAATCTCTTTAAACAAAATCTCCGAAGAACAAAAAACGTCTCTACAAAGACAGATGTTTTATTTCCCAAAGCAGTTATATCTAAACAAATTAGCCTCCCCAGAGCTGTGGAGAGGTTGCACTGTATCACAAAAACTTGTATGACAAGGTGTGTAAGTTTTACGTTATGAACGAGATTTGAGGATAACTATTGTACGTTTAACTTTCCCTTTGAACGAAAATGTTTTGCTGTTTAACGAAATTATATGATAACGCATACAACATACAGGACGATTGTTAATCAAAGAATAAGGAAAATTCGAAAAGTATAACCGGTTCTACTATCGCTATATTGAAAGTCAGAAAACGATAACACTAAACATTTAAACATTTTGTTGTGTAGCCATCAGCAAACCGAGCTTGGTGCAAACTTTATATCCCATTTCAAAACATGAAAAGCAGAAGCGTCAAGAGTCTGAAGATTTTTCAAAAGATTATCATAACACATGATTATATTGACAAAAGATCGCAGGTCATTCAGTACTACTTCGACCCCGTTATCAGAATGAAAGGCTGATATAGTATCTAAATGCTATAACAATATCATCGATGCAGTTACAAAGTGTCCCCACTACAATCTGCAGTTCGAATGTGTTACATATTTGCTTACTGTTTTATTTATTTATATGCATACATAACTAAAACTAACATTAGCAAAACTACAGGTCCAGTCTAATTCTAATGGTTTATTTTAAGCTACCAGTTTTATTGCAAAATGTAACAGTTCATAGAGTACCAAATTGCTGTAAACGAGTGATTACATCGAAAAGACATCGTGGTACTACGCAACATTAATTTGACAACCTCTTAAAATGGAGTCACTAGGTACAGACACTTTGATTAAAAAGCACAATGCGAAACAAACATAACAAGCATTGTATAGTTTCCTAATTTTCAACGACAACGGCGAACACAAACATTTACAAACACGAATTACAAATTAATTAAAACAAATGATTTCAGATATAAATGCTTAAAATGTTTTATGAAAACCTCCATGAAAAGCTGGTATAAAGTGAATGATAAAAACAAACTTTGACCATCTGATGAGCAAATAATAATAAACGATTACCGTATAAGATACCGACGAACATCTTTAGGGAGCGAACGAAGTTTGTTGTGTGATTTAATTATACGACTAGTCTCCCGCAATGTTACAAATAAATCAGAGCTATAAGTTACCTTTTCAAGCCTATTGTGTGTTAAATTAAACATTAAAGTAAAAGGAATCTTGCACAAATGCAAGGGAAAATGTGATGCATTTTTTCCATATTTCTTTTACAGGATACATACTTATTAATAGGACATACTTTATTCTAATGACCAGTTACCGTTCTGTCGAGTAGTATTCTGTGTTCGAACAGTTTATATTACGTTGACGTTTACTACCGGGCAACAAACGACTTTTTAACATTAAAGTCTGTATGGAGAATCATGACCTTACAATTGTCTTCAATGGTTGGGATGGTTAATGCGGTTCAGTATTAGCATAAAATAAAGTTGCAACATTTCTTTTAGTATCTTGTTTCAGTAATGTTTAGGTTTTGACTACCGGCAAACATAATTTGGTGCAAACTTTATATCTCATCTCAAAACATGAAAAGCCGAAGCGTCAAAGTCTGAAGATTTTTAAAAAGATTATCATAATACATGATTATATTGACAAAAGGTCGCAGGTATTTCAGTACTACATTGATCTTGCTTTCAGGATGAAAAGCTGATAAAGTATCTAAGTGCCATGACACTATCATCGATACAATTACAAAACATCCCCGCCAAAATCGTCGACAGTGTAACTGTTATTTTATTTAAAATGTAAGAGTTCATAGAGTACCATACGGCTGTAAACGAGTATTTACATCAAAAAGGATATCGTTTTACTACATTTGTTTAAACCCCTTTTACAATGGAGTCATCAGGTACAGATAATTAGCCACGCAACGACGTTGACCTAGACGTTTTAGGTTATTTATTGAACATCTCAATTATGTATTTAAAGGAGTAAATGATATGTCGTGTTCCTTGCTATTTACATAATATTCCTTATCTTCATTAGTATCGAATGGGATATCAGTTTAGCTTTACGTTGCATATTTTGATAAATCAGAACCTCTTTTGATTAAATCAAAACGTCAAACATCACAGTGTGAAACACAAACAACATTTATTTGCAACGACAATGACGAATACAAATGCCTTGCTATGAACTGACGTTAAAGTCGCACTTTTAAACATTTTTTAAAAATTATCTTCCGCAAACATCCATTAAAAACCTTTATTAATTACATACTTATTATGGTAAAAGGCATGCTAAATGTTTACAACTACGAATGAGAAATTTATTCTAATAAATTATTTCAGATATGAATACTGAAAAATGTATAATGGAATCTTCCATGAGTAGTAACTGTAGAGTGTAGAGTTAATACAAATCTTTACCATCTGATGAGCTAATGATAATAATATAACGTGTAATAATACATGTAAAAATGATATTAATCAAAAATATAATATAATCAAAAGAGTCTGCATTAAACATCCCCCCTACTAAATTTATGAAACGGATTTGGACATTTTTGTACAAGTTCCGTTATTTTATGCATACTACGCGCAAATTGGTCGGCTGAATAGGGAACAGTACATATTATGATAACACTGTGTATATTAGTAAATTGATCATGCTCTAAATATAGTCTAGCATGATTAAGGTTACAGTCGACAAAAGTACAACACGTGAGCTTTGGGACTGACCGCACTGTAGGAGGACATGTAAGAAACAAAGTCGTTGAAGCATGATGCATGTGTGCGATCGACTGCACTAACAACCGCGCTATCCATACAACATTGATACATGTGAAGTGAGACCACTGAATAGAGCAATCTTAAAATGACATTTGATTTGCTTTAAAGATAGGGCTTCAACATTTATTCAATACACACGACAACTTTATATTTGGTCGTATTGAAAACTATTAGAAATATAAATATACCTTCTTTGTACATTATGAACTAAGCGAGTACATTAAAATGTATGGCACTAAATGCTGTTATTCGAAACTAAAACATGATCATTCAGTTTAAAACTTCTACTCCAGTTTGTATTTATGAACATTTTCCAAACACTCGCATGAATGTCGGACCAAAATGAAAAGGTTTGAGGTGAAGTGCACATATATTTTCCGCTACCTTTTTTGGCAGGCTGGTCTTTTTATGAGGTTATTTTTAGCAAGCATTTTAGTGTATATGGGGTATCTCAAGTTTCAGAGACACCCTTGGTCTGAACAGCAGTCCTCAGTTTATAATGCCAGTCTTAAAGGTCCAATACTGACGAAAGCGAAAATTCAAAAACACTTTTAAAAACACAGTAATAAGTTATTTTCAATAAAAAATGAAAGTTGGTATGTAGAAATTCTAAATAAATTCTAGTACATGTACAATTATTTTTCTATGCATTATGAACAAATTTAAAAAGACCTGGGTAGTCATTTTGTCAAATCACTGAGATTTCAACATAATAAACATACTTTTCTTCGTGTTACAAACACTTTCTGTAAATGTTAACCTGCAAATTTTCATTATTTAGTGTCTTGCATAAGGTAATGTAATTGCCATTGAAATAACTGTCACTTAATTTTCGCTTAGTAGTGGGCCTTTAAGTCATTTTTAACTGTTATAAGTAGTGCAACAGGAAATAAAACAACTTGAAATAAAATTATTCACCGGGACATTACCAGCAGATCACATAAGTTATATCTCTAATAATATTTTTTTACAATAGTTCGATAACCACATTATATAACTTTAATGTGTAGGTCGATTTCTAAATTGCAAATGTGATAATAATACCAAGTTGTATAATACCAATTTTTTTGATAAAGCTTAAACTACAGTTTTCACCACCAAACGTTATGTTTAAATTGAAACCTAAAGCTTCATAAAGCCATCGATACTGCAGACGCAATATAATATAAACGTTACACGATTGCAAGGTTTGTAAATCAAACAGAATTGTTCTTATTGCATGGTATATTCTCCCTTTAAACATACTTTTGGGAATGAAAATATATCATGAACTCAAAGTAAGCAGAATCAGGACCCTAAAATCGTCTTTAAAGATAATGATGGTTAAGGCGGTCCAGGTTTAGCATTAAGTAAAGTTTCAACACATTTTAAGTATCTTGTTTCAGCAATAAATAGTTTGATAGCTACCTGTGAGCAAAAATCGGTGCAATATTCTTTTCTCGTGTCAAAATACTAAAACCGAAGGATACACAGTCTGACGATTTCTACTAAGGTTATCGCAGCACTCGTATAGTTATATTGAGATAGTGTCGCAAGTCATATAGTATTACTTCTACTCTGTGATAAGAACGAAAGGTTGGTATGCTTTCTGTGTGTCTTAACACTATAATGTTTACAATTACATAGTAACGTTTCTTTTAGTATTTGTTTCAGAAGTTGATTTATAGTTACCTGTTAACTGATTTGGGTGCAATATTGATGTCGCGTGTCAAACGATGAACATCATAAGCGTCCAAAGTCTGACTATTTCTATAACGATTATCATAACATATGATTATGGAAAAAAATGCAGGTCATTCAGTACTTCTGACCCTGTTTTAAGGACAAAGTTTTTTAAAATATCTAAGTTAATACAATTGTCGTACATCGTTATTCAACATCACTGGTTTTATTGCTAAAATATAGCAGTTCATTCAGTACAATTGCAAAACGCGCAATAACATCCCAAAGGACATCACTTAACTACATTAGCTTAGACACCAATTACGCTATAGTCATCGGGTACATTAAAGATAAGAAAACAATTTTTGGGAAATACATCATAGCCTAATATGCATAATTTTCTATCATTGTTGAGATCAAGACCGAAGAACACTTCTAAATGCAGCCAAATATACAATCGTACCTCTGAAAATAAGGACCGAAACTCTTGTACATTTACCTTCATCTTAGAGCAAATTTATGTTGACACTGTTATGGGGAGGCGCGATGGTCGAGTGGTTAACGCTCTGGACTACAAATCCTGAGGTCTCCGGTTCGATTCTCGGCCGAGGCACTGGGAATTACAGAAATGATTTTCAGTGTTTCCCAACCAGCTGAACTTTTTTACACACTTGCTACACACTGGGCACATATTCATGAACCAAGGCCTCTATTCGTTAAAATTGCTATTGTCTTATACCCTGATTCATATGTATCTGTATCTGTCTCTTGAACCTCCACATGTTAAGAGTATTGACAAGTTCACCCGGGGATATGTATCAGGGTCGCCTGGAACTAAAAACAATCGGATTGAAAAATGACAATACTTATAGATGTATATTTAAATTGTACTGTTTGACCGTATTCATCTCAATCATATGTTAAATGACCAACAGCAAGTTCAGGCTGAGTACTTTACGATTTGCTGAATAAAAACTGAACTGAAACTGCTATTAAATGATGATGATAAGTGATTAAGGATATTTTCTACATACTAATAGACATAGAAAGTAGACAGATGGTGGCAAAATTTACAATCATTTTATCTCCTTTGTTACCAGAATAACATTAAACGCATTGTGTAAAACATACATTTTCTGACCAAACAATGTTATGCACTTAACAAGGTGTATAATTCTTTATGCAGTGATCAAGGTTACAGGATAATAGTTACACTGTCTTCTCTCCCTTTAATTACTTTGACGGGTGTAGTTGAGACTCTCATCTTTAAATAAATATATCCTCACTTGTTTTGCTGCTTTCAACGATCAGATTAATCTTAAATATGAAAAGAAGATTTTATATCATTTAGCTAATTAATTATTTTAGCGAATCAGCTAAAACATTTCGGGAGTTTGACAGTCTATAAAAGGTTTATAGACTGTCCACTAACAATCGCACGTAATACAGTAGACTCCCTAAATTTCGAACCCCTTAAAAACCGGATACCTAAAAAATCCGGCCGTTTTTTTCCCCGCCCTTTTTTATCCATTGACACTAATGTTATTATTCCCCTGAAAATCCGGTCCCTCAATTTTCCGAATTCCGGCCAATGGTTTTGGTCCAATTATGATATTGTGTATTAAAATGACTCTCAATAATCCGGTCGCGGTCTGAAATGCCGAAGGCGTGAACACGATTTGTGGCGATTATCTACTTTGCACAGTCGGTGATAAAGAATAAGTGCGAATTAGTTTGTAAATTGACCCTAATGCCGAACAATACAATTTGTCAATCAAACTTGCTGATAATTAGATTTCATCTCCTGGTTGTTAGATTTATAAAATCGATCCATATGTAAGACAGTTCTCTCAGATTTGTTCGAAATTTAGCAAAACGATAGAGCCTCATTTTATATTTTGTGTCATAGTAATCATGACAGCGGAATTGAAGTGGGGATTTACATTCATCATGCCGGAATATATCCAGGCAACGAAAAAACAATGTGTTTAGAGTGCTGAACAGAACGAACATAAGTTTTATTATTAAAAGTATTTTCGTCCTGTATTTTGAAATTCACGACGTGTTATCGTAACATAGCGCCGGATGATGCTGACATTTAAAATTTACAATGTACTTGTATTCAATCTTTTAATTTTGTGAATGTTATTTTAATGTTTTATTGGCGGTGACATGCATTTAAATGTTGTAAGATGTATTTTGATAAAGTCGATAGTGAAGTTATTCATGTTTGCAATAAAGACTGTCGTGATTCATGCAGCAGGGGAATTTATAAAGTAACTTATAAAATCTCATCCCCCGAAAATCCGGCCACTTCGGAAAACCGGCCGATTTTTCACCGCCGAAGGCCGTACGGAATTTTGAGGTTCTACTGTAGATTCATTTTGAGACTTCCACGTTCACATTATTTACGGAAAAAAATATTTACATTTATATATGACAAGAGAGACGACATAACTTTCATTATTAATGTATACTTATTTGGCTGAAAGTATTCCCTGTGCTGCACCATTCGAAGTCAACATATTACACTTATTCGCTCTGGTAGGGATTAAACTTTGACTAGAACTTTTAAACCTTGGTTGTTGACTCTCCCAAGACACGAATTCTCCGTATTCTTAGGGTGTCATGTTATTCGAGTGGTTAAAGCTCGTGACTGCTAAACTGGTTGTCCCCGGTTGGAACCCGGACGGGGCCCTGGAAATTTCAGAAACGCTTGTCAGTGCTACATACCGGTCATGTTAAAGAAGAGTGGGGCTCGTTTGTAGTTTTGACAAATGTTTCTTATACTTAGCTGCGCCTGTCAGTGGTCTTGACAATTTCATCTCAAGAGAAACCGACCAAAAACAGTCAAAATTAACAGCTCTGTATTAGACAAAACTAGCGTAAATGTACACGTACCGGTAATGTAAATGTACCCTTTACTAGAAATAATATCAAGGGGGCGCCTCATGACCCTCTCCGGAATCGCTAAATAAGTTGTCGAACGTTGCTTATCCTTAAGCAATCATCAATGAGATCTGCCGGAACGACACTTATCTACCCCAACTTACACAAAAAATGGTTTATAAGCAGTCAAATTAAATGTATAGTTTGAACAGTGTCATCTCAATCATAAGCAGACACTCTGACAAAATTCTTCCGACAACATGTTACTGAATCATTTACCAATCATGATTAACCTGGCCACTGAATTTGAGGATCCTTGCCCCAACCGTTTTGCTACTGTTTATTGCTTATTGACATAGAGTCACCAATTTAAAATAAAAATGATTATTGGGATGTGAAGTGGTGCATCTGGGTATTAGTTTATTCTGGACCAGTAACACCAGAGCTATGCACCTTACTAGTTCACAGTTGAGACAATATATATTTTTTTAGATAAGTTTATTTAGGTAATAGTGTAAATATACATATAAAGCACGGCAAGGAAACAAATGGATGATAATTATAACATGTTACCAACGACAAGCATACTATTTATAATCATACATGTATTATTGGCATGACTAAGAAAATCATGCACTATATTATGTTATGAATTCATCAAGAACGTAAAGCATATTACAAGAAGATTTTAATTAGATTCCAGTGTATCACAAATTGTTACTTTATTTACTAGTACTAATGTCACATTATTAAGTACTAATGCAACCTATAAACCTGTTAGACAATTATAGAGTTATATCACACAAAACTTAAGAATTATCAGCATTGCATAAATTAAAAGGCCAACTATATAATAGGGACCAACATTAACTGACCGTTAGGTGAATTCTGATGACATGGTGGAACTTATTGGAAAATGTAACATTTCTAAAATCCTGCAGTGACTCTAGACCGTGTGCATCTATCATATACCCAGCTAAGGGGTACCAAACAATCATTAAAAGTAATCATGGGTTGTGCCAATCCTAATCTTATGAACATGGTAAAGAGTTAACTGATCAACTATCTTGGACATGGGTAACCAATTTAAAGACCTGGAATGTTATTGGCCTATATTGGACCTACTTTCAAAGCTAAGAACAAAACGAAGTTGCTTGTCTAATCATTTAAAGCCTTTTGTATTAGTCAGGCTAGGATACCAGAATGAACAAACATAATCAAAATGGCATTGTATTAAAACCATGACCAACAATGGTTTGACACCAAAGATAATAGACTTAATCTTTCCAAGGTTAGTTAAAAGCTTGTTGTCAACAATCAATTCATTAAAGAGCCCCAACTCACAGGATATAAAATATCTTTAATTTTTGTTTTATCTTTTCCAGACACAATAATTTCAGAATCATCAGCATATGATAAAGCTTGTTTTAACAGCAGTAGACATTAAATGCATTTAAATCAATCAAAACTAAAAGGGGTATATGGATGGACCTTTTCAAAAATCATGAAAATAATACATCAAACAGGTCTATAACTACCAACTTCAGCTTTATCATTTTTCTTATACAGAGGAATAACCACACCTTGGATAATGGAAATATTCAACAAGTTAAAATGGTAGCACTGTCCCTTAAAACCCTACAAGGAATACAATATAGCCTTTTTAGCACTAAACTTACATGTATTTATATACTCTAAATAAATATTATCTGAAACAAAAAAGAAAATGAAAAATCTAATATTTCTTTAGCAGCATAAAAAGAAATAACAAAATGTGAAAGTGATAATGCCCTTCAATATGATAATCGCAATTTAGTATTATACATTCATAAATGGTTTAGTATAATTGAAAAACAATTCTAACACAAGCAGCTGCTTTTCCTATAAAAACATATAGGGAAAAGCCTGTATTTTATTTTACGATAAAATACAGCACGTTTTTCCAAGGACGACGTGCCTTAAAT
>JAUMHA010383385.1:0-12307 GCA_032359765.1 Saxidomus gigantea
CATAGTAGAAAAAGAATGTACAGCAATGTTAGGCGAAGAGTATGTGAGAACGGATAGCCGATGACTAGGGCGGGCGGAGGTTGTAGAGAGGAGAAGGGAAAAGTGCGAGGGCGGAGAAAGGAGATAATCTGTCTTTTATATGAATTATACAAAAATTATTGTAACTGAAAATAGGAAAATGTGAAATGAGCAATTCCGCTGTTATAAATCTTAAATTCCCAATTGATTTATTTACTTTAACTTGCGGCCCCCTTGACCCATCGCACAATTTTCCTCTTTTTTCACAAAAACCTGTTCGCAGTCCTGTTTAAGAAACCTTTTCCTCGCCAAACATCAGTAAGGTGTCAAATTGTTCATATCAAGTTCTACCATCAGTTCTTATTTCTTATTCCTGACTCTAGTTAGATTGTCTTTCTTCAACTTAATAAAATGATTCTGCAAACTAATGATGGTTTCCAGATTTCCCTTGACCTCTAAATCCCAAAATTGCTCTGACATAAGATGTCTACACAGGCTCGTTCAAATTTTGTTGAAACACCAGTACTTATAAAAGTGCCAGATTCTGTACTTGGGTACAGATCTTTTTTTAGCAAATACAATTTTTGACCTGCAGCCATATTTTTTCCCTCAAATAATGGGTTCACCGTATAAACTTGCCAATGACACAATATTGGTAACTGGCAGTTTGTCAAAATGAACCTAAGATAGTAACTGACTTTGCCCGTCATCAATTCAAGGAAAACATCGTTTAAAACAACTGCTGTCAAAAACACATCTCAATTCCACTCTCGTTGCTCATTAATGCTTCTTTGTCTGAAGAATATCGTATTGTCAGCATGCTATACAAGGAATGGTGAGTCTAAGCACGAGAGTCCAAAAAATAATCCTCCTTCATTGGCCTCTTCAGGTTTAGTACGCAACAAAAATCCACACTCAAAATTCTCCAATTCTTCCTTGGGAGTGCTGAAAATACAAATGTTAGTATGTGTAATAGATTAGTTACTTTTAGTTAGACACTTTTAAAATTAGAACAATTTGATCATCAAAGCTTGCCACAGATACCAAAGTTTGCCACACATCACTAAACTTTGCCACGGATCTTTGTGTAATAAGCAATGTCCTAGTTTCCATTTGTGCATTAGCCTCAATCCTCTTTGACATTTCAAAACTGAAATTCCTTAGTCTTTTGATCAGTAATAAGACATTGAATTGAGAAAGAGGGCTATGTCAGACTTTACTTTTGTTGCTATGGCAACAGAGAAAAGAGCAGATTCTGTTTTCTCTAGTTTGTCAAATTACATGTACAGTACATAGTTTATGTATTACTTTACTGATTATTCACTTTTAAAGAAAAATAACTCGGAGATATAATTTTCGTTCGGGCTTGGCGCCTGTGAAAATATTAGTATTTTATCTCTTTTCGTTTAGATACATTTCATATTCACTCAAAACAAATATCCTCTATGTAATGGTCCAAGTACCTTATATGTACACCAAATATTCCAATTTCACTGACTACATTTCGACTCTCCGGACCAAGTCCAACACGTATAAGGCGATTTCTATGTCTTGCCGCTCTTATACGGTCCATAAGGATCCATGATGACCTTTCCGGTGATTCTTTTATCTTCTCTAAATAATCCCTCAGCTCCGTGCCAAATAAATTATTACCTTAAATGAAAATAAAGAAAAACTCTCTCTCACTCTCTCTATATATATATCTCTTTTGGTCTCTATAAAAATTAATTTTACTCTGGTGAGCCCTGGAAGCACAACAACATAGCAGAAAGGATTCTGAAAATCCATCTTGGCATTAGAGTTTTGAGATTTGTGTAAGCACCATGACTTGATTGACATGTGCGGTCATTGTCAATGAAAAAAACAACAATAATACTTTGAAGTCATATAACCCTTCAAGTTGCATTATGGTTACTAAAAATGAATAAGGTATGTTTAAGACACACTGAATACATTGAAAATGAGTAACAAATGATTACTCCAGTTATTTCTCTTAAAAGCAGATTAAAATGAAATTGAATCTTACAAAATTGGTGGATTTTCAACTTGACAAGGGTGTATTTGTATGTATTTTAGAGTCAGGTTTATCATTGGTACTGGATAATCCATATGACCAAAGCCCTGTGAAGAGTTTAGTTATTTTAGGCTTTGGGGGATAGTGCAAGATACAGAAAGCGTCCCGTTCCAGAGACACCCCCTGGTTCCTTAACATGCCCAGTGTACAACACTGCTCGTAACATCGGACCTTGGTTTTTTGGTCTAATCTGAAAGACCATTAGTTATGTTAGTGGAGGAGTGGAGGATCGAACCTGTGCCCTGGATTACCAGTCCAGTGATCCGCTTCCTTTTGACAAGGATAACCAAATAAGATTTACACAGTCTAACAAATGTTAGCTATAAGTCATTGTGAAAGTAAAATTGTAGATAATTACCTCCTCCCTCTCTTTGAGGTTTAAGCACAAATCTTTCTGGTGTCTTCAAGGCTTGTGCAATTATCTCACTCGAATCTTTCTGAAATGAAAACAAAGGCAGTGTAATAACTGTCATCAGCAGCCACCTTTTAACTTGACTTTAAACTTCTTCTATTGGGCTTACAATTGGAAGGACAACATGCAGCTTACCTTCATAAATTCTTTTTTTTTCTAAAAAATGAGGCAGTGAAAAAAGACAAACACTTTATAAAGCTTGTAATTGTGTTCTGGTTAAGGCAAAAAGAATCTCACCAGAGTTACTATTGATCAAAAGGGTAAAAAGTAGGTCAAAAGGTTAGAACAACAGTTTTTCTAAGATATGGACTGGTGACATAGCTTTTGACTTATCATGATCCATATTCGAACTCAACTAAGACTTTTATCAAGACACTAGCCAAGTTTCATTAATATCCAATGAAACACAGTATCTATTGCATACATAAGAGCTTTTTGAGTTTTGACCTCTTGACCTAGTTCTCCATCTGAGATGACCCATATTTGAACTCAATCTAGACAACATCAAGACAATCATTCTGAACAAGATTCATTAAGATTATTATAAAAAAATATAGCCTCTATTGTATATAGTACATGGTTTTTCTTATATCAAACCTAGTGACCAAGTTGTTAGCTTAAGATGACCTATATTCGAAATCAATATAGATTCTATCAAGATAATAATTCTGACCAAGTTCCATGAAGATCCAGTGAAAGTGCAGCCTCTGTTACATATATAAGGTTTTTCTAGCATTTGACCTGGTGACCTAGTTTTGACTCGATATGACCCATATTCGAACTTTCATCAAAATACTCATTCTGACAAACTTTCACGAAGATCCAATAAAAAATGCAGCCTCTATTGCATACACGACGTTTTAATATGATTCGACCTGGTGACCTAGTTTGCGACCTGAGATGGCCCATATTCTAAATCGACATAGAATTAATCAAGGTACTGATTCTGATAAAGTTTCACGAAGATCCAGTAAAAACTATAGCCTCTATTGCAAACGAATAGACAGACGACATACAGACGACGGACATTAAACGATCATAATCAGTGAGTTAGTAAAGATTCATATTGCGCGAAACATCTGACATGTGCACTAAACATTATTGTCAATATGAACATGGTGTTTTAACACAAGGTTGAAGAAAGGCGAAGTACAAATAAACATTGAGTTTCCTTAAATCCTGATTAACCATTACGTCTCCGAGTCTGTCGCACAAATCTACTACACTGGCTTAACTTGAAGAGATACACATGAAAATGTCTTGTATATAATAACTGTATTGAGCGTTTTGAGCTCCCTATTAATAATGTTTTCTCATATTCCTTGCCTTATTTATTATAATTACATTAAAGTAGACAGGTAGTTGCCGAAATGTTTTTGTTCTAATAAACTATCACACAAAGTATTTAATATCAGCGCCTTAAAGTTCATTACATAAAAGGATACTTTTTCAACTCGATGAAATTTACACAAGCTTGAAACAGTACTGAGTCATAAATGCTTTAAAAACAAAAACTACATCGGACATTGCACTTTAATGTCGTTTAAAGTCTGTTCAAAGTCTGCACATTTATGATTCATACATGTTAAGTGGGGAGAGAAGTCCGGTCGAGTGGTTAGAAACACTAATTTGAAATCTCTGTAACCTCTCACTGATTAAGGGTCGTGGGTTGAACCCTGCTATCGACCATGACTTTTTATGTGAGAAAGTAGGCAGTGTCTTACGGGGGATATGGTTCTAGTGCTGGTCCCTACCAGGAACGATGATTAAGTTAAATTGACTGAACTACGGTTGAATCGGGAGTTAAACCCTTACAACAACATCAGTTATTTGGGAATAAACAACGATGCAGATTGTAACATCAGTACATTGGGAATAAACAACGATGCAGATTGTTTTAAGTTTACAAACACAAAAACACGCTATGTCACTACAGAACTCAATATAAAGACTGAAGTAACCACTCACAGTATCAAGTTTATACAGTCCTGCAAACGTGGATCTTAGTTGTTGTGCTACATCAGTCTCGGGTATAAATCTCTCGAGGACGCCAGGCTCTGCCAGAACTTGCTGGATCTTTTTACAACCAGCCAGATGGTATGCAACTGTTGGACATTTAATTGCACGTGACCTCTCCATGTCTAACCGTAATTTAAATTCCTGAAAGCAGCTAAAGGTTTTTTTACTTTGTCTATCACATACATAAGAATTCTCCATAGTTTGCAAGAGATAATGTTTTAAGTTGTCGACTTTAATACACAATCAATTTGAATATATGTACCGTGTGCACTGTTTATCGAGTAGGTGTTAAGGTGTGTCTACATGGAATTGTACAATTTCCGACCAGAAGTAACACCTATTTTTACATTCTTACAAATTTATCTTTATTTGAATATCACAATTGCAAGTTACAATTCACTACCCAAAACCCTTTTTCCTCTCGAAAGAAACAAAGTTCTGTTGGAAGCAAGTCTATACGGCCATAATTTATCCATAGATTTGTTTGTTTATCATAGCCATAATTAGCAAAATAATTGCTATAATCAAGTTGATATTAGTGATGTATGTCACGTACATTTTATATGACGATGAATAACTCAACGGAAATTGCGGAAGATGTAAAACATGTTTGTTTTCTCCTCGTAAAATTAATGCATATCCTAACAATGGTATAAAAGATGCGTAGGTAGGAGTACATGTATCATGAAATGCGCGCGTTTGTCTTATTTTATGCTTTCGGACGTATGTGGGCGTGTTTGAATGGGGAGAGTATGTCCTAACAAGGTGAGGTATGACTTACCGCATCTGTTGGATAATGTTTTGGAGAGTATCCATATCTGAAGTAAACAACTGCAATCTCGTAACCATCTCTGTAAAAAAAATAAAATATAGATTAACAAATTAAACTTTTCAAACCCCTACAGTACTTTTTCAGGAAAATAATCTGATTTCAAATGCAGACAAACCTCCAGAGAAAGAACACCCTGCAAATAAAGACCAACAGGGAGACCACAGTGTGCTATTCTTTTATGGTAAGAACACCTTTGAATAAAGATAACCTGCAAAGAATACCATATTTTGCAGCTTCCCAACACAATCGGAACTCCTCGGGTAATTCCGTCATCTGGTGAAGGAGTTCCGATTGCATCTCAACAGTCACTGTGGTCTTTGTTCATATGTTTGACTTAACAGTTTTGTCAGTGTTTCCTTTTAAACGTGATTTTTATATAAAAAAATGCTAGGGTATACAATGAAACGTGAACAAACCCCTAGCCTTAGAAATATCTAATTGATTTTGTAACATCGACGGCGTCAGCCTTGTGAAATAGTGACTGATTGGATTTTGTTTTATTGTTAATTAATTCTAAATATGAATTACTTGTCTACATGGTACTAATAATATTTTCATAAATGTCACTGTATGAAAATCTTATTATTGTTTACAAGGGGATGTCTTAAAATTGTTAAAATTCGGAGAAAATACGACCAAATTGTTTTACATTTATATTGCTTCGCATCATCACAGTCATGGTAAAAAAACGTGCCGTAAAAACACGGAAAAAAGCACAATCCCCGACTTCAAGTCCCTGAATCCAACAACAGTCTCACCTTTGCCGAGTTTTCAGACATCAAATGACTTCAATATCAAATCTTACACACAATCAGCTACAGACAGACAAGATCGATATACTTATGAAGTAATTCCATGCCCGTATCTAAGATGCATGTAGTCATTCGCTGCCTCTGTACTTCTAATCAGTTCAATACGCCGTTATAAAAAATATGCCTGATTTGTACTTAATATACGTACACATTTTCTGTTTCAAATACGTACACGAATTTGTACTTTACATACATTGTACTTACACAATTAATTCTTTATTGTCTCCTAGGCGTGCCTGAGTAATCAGTTGTTCAAATGTCCTATATATCACTTTCACCGATTTGCTTATGTTGAATATATCTCTTTCCAGCCAACGTTGGTCAGGCGTGTTTGGCTCCGGTATACCAACGATGTATAAGATGGCGGCACTGAAAAAAACAGACATACATGTATATCCAGTAAATCTTCTCACGGGTATTCTGTAAGTGTATACATTTTGCGCTCTGATTAGGCACCGCCGTGTAAAAGTAAAGCATCGACATATTGCTTAAAATGGACAAATTTCTGTATAAATGATCGATGGCGATACCGCCATGACATGATGGTAAAATACGGCGAAAACAAGACTATAATAATGCTATTTGTCGATTATTATGGCGACAAATCAAAGTACTATGGGTGCTGATTGACTACGACTGCACAAGGCAAAGCTATCCGGCACCGTCAACCGACATCTAGTCCAGTCGCGAAGGTTGAAGTTGTATCAGCTGGAAATACCTAGAACCTACATGTATAAAAATGTACATGTATATGCAATGACTTTTCCCTTCCGTTATCGCGACAAGTTACTAAAACATTACGTGTCCCATTTTAACTTCTTTAACAACAGTATTATTCGTAATAAAAATAAACAATGACTTATTTCTTTAACTTCATGTCCAGAAAGAGCTTTTCAAGGAAGATATGAAATGTCACTTTATGCTCGCTAGCAGACTCTCGCTTGCTGCGCAAATTTGTCTTGTACTAGTTCAAGAACTCTCCGGGTGAAACCGATGAAAGTTTAGTTTGAGCTAATAAAAGATTATATTTAAGTTTCAAATGGGGGAAATTTAGCTTTCAACTTTTTGCTATATTTACGAAACAATAAACAATAACTTATTTTTATTGGCGACAGTAAAACCTCGATTGCAAATAATAACTATCTATAGATATAGAATGAAACAAAGATGAGGCGGGTAAGGGAAATAACTGCTAGATCCAATACATGAAGAAAACGAAAATACGCGAGTGGTTATAATGGATAGATACTTGTCAGTGATCAGATGTAAAATTGAACGCTTCAACACTTCAGTGAATTTCTATATACAAAAAGTGTACATGTGTACAACGTATATGTTTAATATACATGAAAATTGATCTATCTTTACAAACCGTGAATACCACATAAACCACAAAGTTGATTTGTTTTCTATTTCTACATTTTAAAACTCATGTATATGTTTGTATAAAATAACTGATAGCTCGACTTTTTATAAAGTCACAACAGTTACACTGTATAATTCTTTTCCTATCATGAATCTTATCTAAAAAGTAACTTAACAACCACCTAAAGATTATATAGAGCGAGCCCAAATTTAAAGCCTAGGTTAATCTGCTCTGAAATTAGAGAATGCTCAAAATGTTGTGGGCAATCTCCGGCAAGCTTCGGAAAAAAATACCGAGATGACCCGATTGTTGACACCACAGAAAATAGTAGAATACGTGGCAAACAAACATACCTTTCAATTCCATACAGCTGACACGCCTTCACCAAACCTCTCGCCAACCCAGCTGTAGGGTGATTGTCTTGAAGCTTAAAATGTAGGTTCAAACATTAACTCAATAACCGTTTATTTTCAAATGTTCCATATCGCCGCACTCCGTCAACTTCTGTTACCGTTTGGTGCTCAATTTTTTCCCGATGATCTTTTACAGTTTTTAAAAAAATGCGAAACTGTACGAAACCTTTGCATATATTAAACTCAAACACTTAAAACTGCATGGGTTTAATCATTTTATTGGGCCTCGATAGTGCAATTCCAAGTTCGAATCCCAGCCGGAGCACGTGGTATGTCTTTCGGCAAAGCATACGCCAGTCCACCAAGCTGTAAACAGATAACAATGAAGAACAACTCGCCTGCCTCTCTCTCTCAAGAGCGTAATGGCATCTACAATGAGTGTTCGGGATTGAAACAATAAACCACGGAAACTTCCTTCGTAAACGGACTAAAATTAATTCGTATAATCTAATTATTACACTTCTTCCGTACAACGTTTACCAACGTAATTAAGTTACCACTGAAGGTGACACATACATTTTTACGATAGTTTTAAATTGGACAAACTGACGGACACACAGGCAGACGGGTCAAATGAAAGCAGTATTGCATGCCTCCTCCTTTCCTAAGACAATTTTGCGCGGGAAAACAGAAATAACCACAAGCACACAGACAAGCTAATTTCGACAGTACTCTCCTATGTACATGTAAGGAAAATGTGTCAACTCGTCACTTGCCTGTTAGATAATGCTAAGTGCTTATACAAAACTGACATTGTATAAACTGCGAACAGCTATAAAAAATTTATAAGTTAATGCTTAAAGTTACAATGTCACAATCATATCTTTGTGAGGTTAGCAAACGTGTCTACCGATACCGTGCCTAAAACGCATATATTTCACAAGTTGAAGGATTGTTTATACAAAAAAATCGGTTAACTCAAACACTTGTTTATCTCGAACGGAAATATATCAGCACGCTTTATACGGACTTTGTACACAACCTTGACATATACTATTCATTTATGCTAAAGTCGTCTTACCACGAGATCGAAAGTTTATGAACTAGAACGAGTGGTTTTTGTGTTCGTTGCGAAATGAATTTCACTTGACCGAAAATATATTTGGCCTACAAGGATCCATCACAATAAGTAACCGATACCAAAAATGAATATATTAAGAAAGTATTTTTAGTTTCACGCAAGGTTTAGCTTTCAAAGTAACCTAAGGCGAAATTGATTTTTATCCATTTCACATGACAAGCTTCGTTTGATTTATTCAAAGAAAATGTTGTTTGTTTTTTTTTTCAAATTTCTGTTACCTCATTAAATGTCAGTCTGGTTTGTCGCTAAATATAAACTTTAACCTGTAAAACTGTGTAGACCACGATCAGACTATGGTACTTCAAACTAATCATTGTCTACATTTTAACATGGTACATGTAAAGGTTAATTTGCTGACAGAATTACATTTTGTTTTAAAAAAGTATGCGATGAATACCTGATAATCTTGATATGGAATGCCTTCCAGGTTTAGACTGTACCTATAGAAACATGCAAAATAGCAAATTAAACATATAACCACAACAAAATCGCAATAAAAACTATAAAGAGCAGTAGGCCTAAATGTACACATATAAACGAAATTTATTGAGAAATTAAACGGACCGAATGTAAAGATAAATAAGCATTTCATGTGTTAGCAAGTTAAATACCTCTACGGCCCTTTCAAGTTTTTAATTATTCAACATTTTTATAAAATCTTGTTGCCTTCTGACCACATGGAAAATCTTTTTAGCTGCAGGATCGAGATTTCCGAACGGACGGACAAACAAAAAGGACGGAGATGAACATGTGATCTTCGTCAGTAAACATGGTATAGCATTAGGCAATCGTGAAAGTTTCAAATTTTACTACCCTAAATTTTGTGGGCATTCGCAGTACTCAATGAAACTACGGAGTCCTGAAAGGGCCATCTTGAAGACTTTGACATGCAAAGTGACAGGGATATGAGAGGATACAATAGAAGTAACCATCTTCGTCGTACTAGCAGACTTCCGGTATTGAAATGGCGTTGCTCACGCCGCCGATGCCACAATAACAGTATAATAAGATACAGATATTAAATTATCAAATTAATAACAGTGTTTCACACGAGAAATGACGTCATAAAACGTTACTACTGGAGTACCTGTGAACGTCAACCATTCTGCTAATGACGCCACCGGCCCCGGAAGCAAAAGTATTGAACTCAACCTGTTTACAGTTCTGTTTCACACTTCCTTCTTCTATGTACTCCATCATATAATCATTTCTTGAAAGTATCATTGATATATTCTGTAATTAACAGGTTATTATTTCAGTTACAAATATACAATGTTGGACACACAAGCAGCGTTTTCAGGTGATAAGAAGATAAAAATGTATACCCAACATGCAAAAGAAACGCTAAGGTGTCTGTCACTCATAACAGAGGTTGCGGTTCGAGTTCCACTGGAATCACAACCTTTCCTCCTCATAACACCAGGTTTGGTTTTTCCAGGAAACGGACTCGAGAGTGATCTCATTGATAAAAAAGTCAACACACAATTTTCCATGAAATCGTGCCGATGGTGAAGTTAAATATAAGTCTATATATAATTAGAGTGAACTAATTTACTTAAGACTGTATTCCATTTGTGTCGGAACAGCTGTCTCTGAGTATGAATATCAGCCTGATCAAGGAGAGGAATTTTAAGTTCAAAAATAAAGTTGTCGTTAACAACTATGCCGGCATGAACAAACAGAAATGTCGATGCCAGTTTTCAAAAGTAAAATCCAAGACCAATAACAGTATAAAATAAACCAATTGCAAACTTGAAGAAATGCCGTGATATCCGAATTATGATATGAATCTGGTGAACTAACTCTTAGATACATGACGCATAAAGAATATACAAATGTAGTTTACCTGAGTAGGCATTTCTTCTCGAACTGTTGCGTAAATGTTCCATAACTGTTTTGTGAAATCATCCACCTCCAGTAAACTGAAAATTCAAATAAACCCAAGAGTGTTCGGACTCTACAGTTACTCCAAGACATAGTCATTAAAAAAATCCTAATATATACAGTGTGACTACCAAATGACAATATACTAGTATAATCTAAAACACATATCATTTGCATCAGTAGAATGACCGTTTCAACAGTTTTGTTCAGGCGGGAACTTTACCTAACCATCGTTCCCGGGGACTCATATTGCCAACAATCAGATCTGTATGGCCCCTAAATTAGCGAGAAATTAATATCTCGATCAATGAATCTGATCTAAGAACATTATAGCCAAACCGACATGGTTCAAAATGTGTATTTGAATACTAACATAGAAACATGTACTGAATTGGCATTAAATTTCCAAAAATAAAACTACATTTTCAAAAAATATTTTGACTTGAAAATGTAAACAAATACAGCGCATTAACGTGTACTGTAGTCGGAACAGATTCAACTTGACGGCTCAAGGTTTCAGTTTCCTTTGGCATGAAACACATCCAGGAAATACTAGACATTTATTATCATCGCCAGATTTCAAAGCCAATTCACTGACTTATCGATGAAGTTGTCTCCCCTGAAAAATACGCTACCGACTTCATCGATTTCTCGGCCCAGCTTAATTCCGTTAAAGTGAAAATCATACATTTAGTAAGACACAGTATTTACCTTGTCAAACATCCCTTCATGAATTCGTGGTCATTTGCTACTTTGTAGACTACTGTCTGGAATGCAGTCTGCAAGGCTTTAGTTTTCTTCAAAACGTCAGCAGGTAAAATGCTTGGGAACAATGTAAACGGCATCGGTTCGACCCTCTCCGGAAACTCTGAAGCCGTTATCTTCTTCTGAACGCCTAAAGATTAAATTATAAAGTATTCATGCACTGTCAGACTTCCGACCGGAAAATACGAGTTTTGTACATGGATGACATTTATTCATAGGTGGACCTAATAGAATGGTCTTTATTTAGAGATGGGCTTTAACACTGGACTGACTTCATTCTGTAAAATCTCACGTTGTTAGTTACAACTCAAAAACGTTTACAAATGCATATGATATACCAGGTTTAAGTTTTACGTAAACTTATTCAGTGCGCTCTTTCTTTTTTATATAACAATCAAAACTGACACTTATAACAGAAACGTTTTCATTTTCAGTTCATACCCAAATATCTGAGAATTTTCTTAAAGACAGCTTACGGTAAGGCATGGGAATAAAGCATGACTCAATGCGTTATAACTTCCAAAACGGGTCGTACCGATTATTCACCTCGAACGAGGATGATGAACCGAAAAGCACAAAAACAAACAAATATAACTTCCATTACAAATAATGTTCCCCACTGAAATTTTCC
>JAUMHA010383407.1:0-12305 GCA_032359765.1 Saxidomus gigantea
TTTTAACCTGACAATCTTCATTATTTAGTGTCTTGCATAAGGTAATGTATTTGCCATTGAAATAACTGTCACTTGATTTTCGCTTAGTAGTGGACCTTTAAAAGGTTCCAGTATAAATTCAAGTATATCTGTAGATTTAAAATAATACGCTTCCAAATAATAAAGCGTTGCAAACGCCTTTGAAATTTCTATATAAACATAATTATAGTGAAGTGGTGCCCTAAAACCAGCATTTTCAATCGATTTTTGCAAATTTCTACCTAGATTTTTACTTCTATTGTTGATTCTAGCCTTTAGTTTTATATTTATGTATTAGTATGTCATTTTTTAAAATGTTATTGTTTTCAATGGCAACTGAAAGCGAGCAGCTTTAAGCTTACTAAAATACTATGACAAAAACCATGAACTAATTATCATTGTATGTTATTCAAAGTTGAATTCGTTTCTCTAACTCATACAAAGTACCGTTTCCAAGAAAAAAGGTCGTCCAATATCTACGACTTTCTTTAATACTCGCAAACACACTGCGCGAATTCGAAAGAGGCGAGGTATTCGTTTCGATAACTTGTGTTTCCATTTTCTTTTCGTTTATTCAATTAATTCAAAAACCGAGACGATGTTTGTTCTCGAAATTAGACAAATACTCTTACCGGAATTTCAGTAGGAGTTCAAACTTCTTTTTGGAATAAGATTCTGATATCTGCGTCGAATCTTTTGGTTTCGTTGTAAAAGTTCATCACAAAGTAACGGTCAAAAGCTATATATTTAAATAAAATGATAAATAGCATTAAATTTCAAATGTGGTTTTTGTTGCGTTATATAAAAGCTAATCTCTGAAAAAAAAATTATATTTCGCTTTTGATAGTTCAGGACAATACAAAAACTAGTTAAGGGATTGTCTTTCATTAGCACTAATCAATCAGTTTGAACGATAGACTGAAAAAAGCGTGTGGACGTCGTCTGCTGTAGCGAAAGTGAAAAAGGGTAGAAAGTAAGCGCTTATACGAAGCTTGGTAGTTTAAGGACAATTCAAAAACCGGATAGGGACTGGCTGAATTGTCATGGCGAGCGCTTAATTTAAAAGGCAATACGAAAAAGGTGTGGATATCGTCTGCTGAAGAGACAGATACAAAATCTTCGCCAACTCACAGGAATTAATCCGGAAACTGATATATCTGGTTTTTGAAAACGTTAAATCTGTTAATGAAGTTGAATTAATTATCCGATAAAGTTGCAGCAGACGACACAAAAGAGAGGAAGTGAAATAAAAATAAAACAAAGCGGAAGATGAGTTCTAACAATGCAATCGGTGTGATATTTAAACTCTTTGTTATAGGAACTGTTTTTAATGCTTTATGTGAAGGCCAGCTAGGTATGCATAAAAGGTGAGTGTGTTATTTTCTTGCTTTTTTCAAAAGTGTTTCTTTTTGCTAAATATGACATCCAATTGTGTCTGCATTTTGCCATTTTATTTCAGTAAATGTTCTGAGAAGTTATTTTTGATTTATTGAAGTCTTAAGGTCTCTATATTTAGGAGAATTAATATTCTGTATTCATAAGCAGTGTGTTATTAATGTTTAAACATGATAGTTTTAATTTTAAAGGTTATTGCATGATACAATTATTTATGTTTTTGCATGCTCTGTATAAACTAGTTTTCTTTCGCGTATCTATTTTTTCCGTTCAGTTTTATTCATGTTTTATGTCCCTATCGCTTCCACTTTCCTCAGACTACATACTTGAAATATGTTGTTTTTGACTTTTATTTGTTTTAACTTACATTGTTAGATGACTTTCATACCAATTATTGACTTCAATTGTTGCAACTCATATTAACTGTTTACTTCGCTCGATGGCTGTTAAATTAAACCAGTTACATAGATCTAAAATATTTTTTATGGTTGCGATAGATAGAGATATAGTTTAAAAGTGAAACATTCGGCGTTTTCGAATAGAGATATTTTCAAGCTATCATCCGAACGAATAATTTCTTTCTGTTTAATTAGCGCTTAAGACAATATTGCCTAGTTTGCTAAAAAAAACCTCAAAATTGCGCAGGACAACGTCATCAAAGTATAAGCCTAGCACCATAACTTCTAAGAGAATTTTGAAAGCCTTAGCTGGGTAATATAAAGACAAAACAGTGACACTGACCTGAGCATAATATCTACCATTATATTTTAGTAACATCGTAAACGTGAAATAAAAACACGTTATTACGTATAATGACGTTAAAACTTTATCAGAGTCGTCACAGATGTCAGACATTTAAGTAACTTAACACTTGTCGGCGATTAAATTTTGAAGCAAAAATAAACTATTTTACGCAGAAAAAATGCATTTAATATTTTTCCGTTTTAATTAATTTATGCTTATTTATTTATTCTTGATTGCGAAACAAGTTCTTACAACTTCTATTAATCGCTCTCGAGACTCATTCCAGATGGAATCAACCTCGAAGAGAGAGAGAGAGTCAATGTGGAATTATTTGTGTCTTGCCTAAGGACACTTAAGACATGGCTATGGTAGGGATTGTGTATACAATGGCCGATCCGGACTGTTTCTTATACCGTGATATGCATTTTTATTGTATTTATACAAAAACATTTAACACTGAGCATGTAGCAGTCGGTAGGTCAATGAACTCAGAATGACGTCGGTTGACGTTGTGCTCTGTATTACTTTCTTTATTTCTTTGCGAAAATTCAAAGTGGTGCAGACTAACTACATGTTAAGCTGTTTCGTAATGCTGAATATACTGTCCCGTAATTATACATAGTCTGAGCACAAATTCCCCACATTATGAACCAGTCACATCTTAAGTTGCTTAAAACCAACACCATGTCTGACGAATTCTTACTGACATGCCCTATCGCATCTTCTAAAAGTAACTGTGCTTCATTTTTATCGTCGATTCGATTCAAATACTTGAGAAAGTCTATTGTTTAGATGTATGTTTTATCGTCTTTCACGTTTTAGTAGTCGAGTACCCAAGTAAGTGTAGAATGTAATAACAGGGCGCATTTTCTTTGATTCTGAAAGCGCCATTTTTAGCGGTTACCTTACCTTGTAACTTTTTGTATGTGGTTTGTTCTGACAGACACGAGAAAGATGATGATGTTTTGTAAAATGACGTATGTGACATCAAGTGGTGACCATGAAGCGCGGCACCAAAATTCAACAACAGAAAGATACGAAATATACGTGCAATTTTATCCACAACTGAATATTCAGTCACGCTTCCGTTTCTATAGAAACGCTTAAAATGGCTTTCCGTGTTCCCGGGAAATTTATAACTTTGTTAAAGCGTGTGTGATAAATTAAATGTTTTTCAAACTACATGTATTTTAAATATAAGGGATCAATTAACAAGATTACTAAGTTCTGTGACATTTGAGTCATCCAAACTCCGCCTTTGTTAGAATTGGCTTCGACTTCGCTATCAAGTTGCTGTGAATAGTTGAGCATGCTCATAACGACTTCTACTTTTGCTATTTTCGGTCTCTCTCTCTCTCTTTCTCTCTAAGTGCAGAAATTACAAAAACAATATTAATCTAAAATTTGTTGCTATAAGGCAATGAAATAAGACATTATGTAAATGTTACCTCAATTTTTCGAACTAAAATAAAATTTTCAAACTCAAAAGAGGAAAGTCATGAAGTAAAATAATTATTTGCTGTTGAAAGTGTGGAAATGAAACCAATGTTCGCCTGATTAAGATTCATCTAGAGAAAAAAGTAATTTGTTTCTTTCCATTTGAATCGTAAAATTATTTATTGCACAATATGTTTTGTCAAGTGAAATCATACTTAAATAAAACTGTTTCAAGCAAATAAGTTTTAAATATATCGCGACAAAGTACATCCAAAAACAAGTGTTTGACACGAGCAAACGGGTGATTAATAAAATGTTTGTCTCACAAAATGTGTCTGGAAACTTCGTATATCTCAGGATATTTTAAATATATTTGTGAAAGCTAAAACGACGACACTTAATTGTCTCCCTTGGCATTTGGCGTAGTAAAATAGGACCTAGACATCAAAAATGTCTTAAATTTTATACAAGATTGACAATAACGAGTTTTATTGTTATTTGAGCATATTAACTATATTTAAACAACTTTAAAAACACAACTAGGGATTTGACGGGTATTATGTCGTATTGCAAGTGTAATTTGGAAAATTCAAGAAGAGTATGCTTTCCCTAGTCCTTGATTCTGTTCAATAGAGTCAATGCAAAATCGAAGCATAATTTTATTTGTAAAACAATTTTGCAAAAGGAGCAATTTCACTCACTGCTCAAAATATGATACTTACAAAAAAGGTTACTATATATTTGACTTCTAACGGATGGAGTGAAAACAGTTAAAAAAATCTCAAGGTGGACATCAATTGAATATACAGCTGAAAAATTTAGATTTACAGCAATATCTTTGAAATTAACTGATTTTGAATAAAAAAAGCGTATTCATTTGGTTTTGTCCTCATTTTATGACCGTTTTACTTTACTAACTCAATTTTCTTAATTGCCTTTTAAATTACAGACCATTTACGTACAGACACCTATTTACCAATTCCTTTTTACTTTGAACAGATATCTTTTTTTTTCAATAGTGTATTTTTTCGGTTTGCTTTTTAGTTCATAACAAAAATCTTTAACTGTATTGCAATATCGTCATATTGTGGGTGTAGGAGTCAAATCATGTGGATAATTTATGTGTGCATCAAAAATAGTCGGACATCCCCTGTACGTGTTTGCATCTGCCTTACTCTACTACTTAGAAATTAGATTTTTGCCACTAATATCTCTTACGTCCGTTATGACTTAATGATTTAATGGCATTATTCTATAAATATTGCCGACGACTTCAACAGCTGCCAGTGTCCTGAACAACACACCTCAGACAGGAAAGTCAGTCATGGTACTTTAATTCGCATAACATAGTGACCTAACTGTGAAACTTGCAGGGAGTTATCAAAAGCGCGTAATATGTGTTGGTGGGGTGGAAGAAATTATTTTCCAGCCGCTTGCCAACAAATGGACAAGGTCATTTTATGTTTGATACATTGTTACAATTTATATTGAGAAAATCTGCAAGACCATCACCGTTATTAACTGATAATGCGCCGATAATAGATAACACTGTATAGTTCATAATTATATGTTGATTTAAACATAGTTGAATGTGTCAGTTTTTGTCATTGTGTACCTTTGTCCAGCACGTTTCCAACATATTTATGACTTTTATCTCTCGTTCTAACAAGTCTATCCGATATATCCACTTGTCTTGCAATGATTTACTAATATGTTCACAACATTTATTCTTCTTTGAGCCCGTATGTGATTTGTATCCAACTTCTTACACACTTAATCTGAAGAGAATATATTTCTTATTCTAGTTTCAGCTACTTAGGGCTTTTGTCGAATCTAAATATGACATGTATCCAACTCCTTCTCAGCAATACACAGCACACATTTAATAATTCACCAAGAATAACAATCAAAACAATCTTGCAATGCGTTCAGTAAGGCTAGGTGGTGATCATTGGTCCAGTAGTCAAATTCTTTGCCTCACCTATCAAAGTGGCCATCCTTTTTTGAAAGGCTGTTGAAATCTCCTAAAAGAAGTAAATTACTTTCTTCAGAGTATAATTCCTGTGCAAGGAAAGAGGTATATCGACAAGGTGCAACCTATTTTAGATCGTTACTGGTGAAACTCATCTCACGGACACATTTACGTGTACTTCTGTCTAGTGTACCTGAAACGTGTCAAAATGCTAAATTTAATTATATTCCTGCCACTGCAGAGATCCTTATAATCTTTTAGATGGTTGTAATTTGTGTTATATATGTTGTTTGCTTGTAGGGCGTGCTAGATTTCTAACCTTTAGTTCTAGACTCCTTTTGCTTCCGAGGCACGCTTGTGTAAAATTGATCTGTCACTTGTTTGTTGGCTTATTGTAAATATATTGTAGACTCCACGTAGAGGGCTGTAAATAGTTATAGGATAAAACTTTCGAAGCACATGTTCTTTGAGTTTGGGTTTGTGTGACAACTCTTCTCTTTAAGTCTACGTGAAAGCTCCGCCCCCTTAGCGTCCGCTGTGAGCAGCTTCCTTGAAAACACTGGATGGATGTTTAGGTGCATCCCTTTTATCTATAATATGTTATTTTACAATTTGAATTACATCAAAGAGGTAAGGTTAGTGTACGGATTGTAAAATACACATATACCATGTGTCTTTCAAGTTAGCATCCTTCAAAGATTTATAGAATATTAATAACTAAATTTAAAATGTTTTACTCAGAGCCTGAAGCTCTCTGAACCTGAAAGTAGGCCGATTTTACTAGATTAACACCTCCTATTCATATCCCACGTGTATAACTTTGATGAATTAATTAACTAATGAAATTACATCATTATAAAATAGAGCTTCTTAAAGTTACTTGCTTTTTCTCATTTGTTATATTAATCATACTAAACATGGTTATATTGCCTCTCTCAGCATCTTGTGCAATCTCTCTGTTAGTTTTTTAAATATAGTTTATATCTAAAATTGCCTTTTGTACATACCCTTAAGTTGTTAAAATGTACCATTTCTTATAATATGATATGATATTCGGGAAGAAAATATGATATAACCTTCCTTCTGAATCCTGATAATGATTTATAAGTGAATAATTGCCATGATACAATGTAATAGAAAATAACGAAATATCGTTTAAATTGAATTTAAACGAAATTAATTTATTAGTACATGTGTATGTTAATACATGTATGTCTATTGAAAAGAGAGAGATAAAAATCGAGCAAAATATAAACAAAGGACGAATTAAAATTTTGTTTTTGAATGATTGCTTTTCAATATTGACTGTCTCAGTGGAAATCATTTAATAAAACCGTCTTTAATTTCGTGCTTTACTAAAAATTCTGGATCTGATGAACTCAAAATAGATTAAAACAAACAAATAAACGTTAAAATAATAGCACTGAAATTAATAAAAATTGAAACTTCGACAAATATGAAGATTCTGACCAAGACAGTTTATTACGTAGATCTAATCATTTATCTTTGAAATGAGAACAGCTGAACGAAAACTCGTATAGCAGTCTGACATTAGGCTTGTCTTTGCAGGCTTAACTTGACCGTGTTTAAACGCCGGGCATAACAAAAATAGGCGGCAGTGGCAATGATGTGGTCCTTTTTCTTTTCTTGGGTATGGGTGATATGAGGTATGGGTGATATTAATTAGTACTTGATTTCCTTTATAAGACCAGTATTCTCAGAGGTCAACTTTTTTGTTTTCAATAGAAAAACTTATTTTTCCTCATAAAGCAGTGCTGCCGATTTGTTTTTATGATATATATTTCCTGTGGAGATTTTAATTATTTTCTATTAGTTTGCCTAGAACCCTTGAAAGGTAGAAAATAGGTTTTTTTATTTTCAAATCAATTTTTCATTCAATTTTTATTCACAAGGGAATCTTAAGTCGTCACAGTCATGACGGAATATTATGCTTTTTGTTCATTTATAACGTCAAATTAAATATATAATATTATAAATTCGTACCGCAGGCTCATGGGCGGTTGAGCTAGTTTCATATTTGACTATACACAATTCAAGAATCAATAATTACTGATTAGAAATAGGAATCAAAAGTCAGATCTATTCAATTATGTTGATAATAATTGATTATATTACTTCAGGATAATTTGATTGTAACACGTTTGTCGCAGAGAACATTAATGAGACCGTCGTGTAACTTAGAGATCTCACTGCAAGTCTAATTTATACTTTTATTATTCCTTGTGTTCACAGATGAGCAGTTAATACATAGCACCCCGCCTCCGGGAATAGAAAAAACAGTTAATAGATTTAAAAACGTTTGTATTGACGTATTGTATGTTGGTGTATGCCTAAACAATTGTCAAAGATATAAACAGTAGCATTAAAATATATTTAGGTATTACAGTATCTGGTTCATTGGTCCAAAATGCAATAATTATATTTTAAAAAAAAGAGGAAATTAAAGTATAATCGTGCTGCCGAGTCATGTAATTAACTCTTTAAAAAGCAGACAAACTACGTCTATGTGCGCAATTTCAGATACTGACTTAAAGTTTTAAGACAAAAGAGGAAGTAAACTGAAATACCTCCGACAATATCTGAATCGCTATAAATAATCATTCACAAGAAATTGTTAATGGAAATTTGTTTTTACTTCTTTGCAATTCTGTTCTTTCGTTTTTCGCAAAGATAAAAGCACAATAAATTAAAAAAAGTTACGGCTTATTATATTGGATGCTGTTTTCGCTTGACAGACACGGAAAGCAAGTGTTGTATGTTCGTGGCGGCGGCCTTGTATAAAGTTTAAGTATGTTGGATGAACAAAGTGAAGCACTTTAGGGTTTTTTTTTAGTTTGTTAATTATGCAGTCACTCTACATCCCAAACATGCAAAATAGATGGAGCTGTCTTTCAGTGATCTTTTCTCATAAGAATTTCTTAAATATAGCGCTTAAAGAATAGTTAAAATTCCACATTCACAATATTCACAAATGTGCCTTAAAATGAAATGAATTATTGAAGTCTCAATAGAAATGACTTCTTATAAAGAAATACAAATGAAAAAGTAAACATGTCATCCAACTGGAATAGGGCTGTATTTCCGAGACACCTGTTTCAGTATAATTGAATTCCACAATTTCCTTTCATAACATTAATTGCTGCCATTTAGAAATACTTGCCATTTTTTCATAACTTGCGTATGGGTTTAATCATACAATATACTTCGAAAGTACAAAAAATGAAGGGGTGCTTGTTTTCTTTTTTAAAGTGGGTATTATTGTAAGTACCTGGATGGGTGGCGATTGTCTTATCTTTAAATAGTTTCTGTGTCGCCTGTGAAGCAGTCGTTGTCTCACGTTCGGCGTCTGCGTCAAACGTTCGTGAAAAGGGAGAACGTGCGGTGTACAAGAATAATAACTCCATCTTGACTAATTACAGAGTTATTTCCCGTTTGTTAAAGTGACATTATGTGCATTTTCTTCAAGTAACAATCCAGCTGAAAATGGTGTGTGTACAAAAGCGTAGAGGAAATAATAGCTTTTAACCAAAAACACCAAACTCTTCCCGCTACCAGTCAATTTAAGAAAATTACAACTGCATGCAGGAGTTGCTTCCCTTCCACTGCTGAAATCTTTACCTACATCAACAACGACACAATCAACTATCATTTTATCAGTCCGATTTTTTTTATATCTAAAGCACCAATTTCAAATACTAATGCGGCATAATCATTAATTTAACACATTTAAATGCACAGCAACCAAAAATTGCATTTATAAAATTGTCACCCAAAATACACTATGTGCAGTAAGATGCGCATAATGTCACTTTAATTTTCCTTGTCCGGGGCATAACTTGAAAAGTGCTGGTTGGAAATCAATATAACTTCATACAATGGTCAAGCATATCGAGAGGAAGTGCAGTGTATAAGAGCCATAACTATATAAAAAAAATAACAGAGTTATTGCCATTTTTTTTGCAAGGTATCATGTTACTTCTAACTTCTTCAGTTGATAAAGCTGTCTTTCGGGGGTATTAATCACACTAAGTGATAAGTCTCGTTTGATTTTAAATTGAAGAACTTGTTAAGAGGAATGCACTGTTGAAGGAAAGTCTAAAATCGGAGTAATGATTGTGAATATATTGTTGATTGAAAAATTTAAAAATGGAGGATCATGGAAGCGACCATTTTTAATTGAGTGATGTCATAGTGCTCTAATTAAATGTCCATGCAGGAAAGTGAAGAACACCGCTTTGATTTTGTCTGAAACTACACTGGCCTCGCACTATTACTCTGACTTGCCTAGTTTTGAATTATATCCCATCCGTTTATTTTTCTCCAGAGTATAACTGCAAAAAAACTGAGTCAATTAATTTAAGCTTCGTACAAAAATAGAGGACATTGAGTGGATTTGCGATATCAACAGTCAAAAACTGTTCCTTGCTAATTGTTTTAATTATCTCCCTTTGCATAAAAAGTCTTCATAAAAAAACCCAAGACTTTTTCCTCCTGTAAACACAATTCTTTAATACTACAAGGCTTTAAACCGGTAGGGGACTATATATTTGGCTTGCAATACGCCAGTTACCTGTTTCAATATTGATTAGTATATGTTTTATTGTTGTTTACTAACGCCGTTTATTCGTTGGAAAAAACTTGGTCTTACATTTTAAGCGTTCGCCGGCTAAAATGTAGTGCGCTATATTACGGAAGCAAGTGCCCACCACAAGAAAAACATTTAACTGATTTCTTTTCTTTCAATGATAAGTATAAAAAGGTAGTTACTGGCTAATGCAAAGTATGTGTGTCTAGCCGAAACAAATTTATTGTATTCCTAGTTTGCCGGAAGCTGTTTATGAGTGTAGAGACATATTTAGAAGCTCGTTCTTTGGTTTGTAGCACATTTTTGTACCTAATATGTCTGGATAATGTCTGAGTGAAAAGTACATTTTTGGATAAATCAAAACGCATTTCAGATTTAACACAAACATTCTTTAAGTATCAATATTAAAAACGTTGACCCTTTCATGTTCAGAGATATATTTCAAATCTATTTAGACTACCTTAACCTACTTCGGTAATTTAATATTTTGGTTGCCAATTACTATTTCACCAAAATCCAATGGCATAATTGTTGTAAATCGCAGACCATCAGACACCTTTAGGCAATACCAATAACGACATTGCCATGATCTCATTGATGAAATTTAGTGAAACATCCTTACCAAAATTATTATCCTTAACAGAATTGGTTTTGGCCAATGATTTTTGTAAATTGTCTAGGGATAAAGTGCTATCTCTGGTTAAAAGAATTCTCTTTAACTATTAATCCGTCAATCTTTCTGAAAGGAACCCGTCAATCTTTCAATTTGGATAGAACTGTTAATTGTTCAAAGGGGTATTGACTGAACAAACTCTGATTGGATAGTAAACATTAGAATTCAATATCAGACTGGAAGAATGTGAGGATGAGTGGGGGTGTAAATAAAGGCAGAATCAGTTGACGGTATATATGGCCGTTGTTGGACTAAATCATTTTGTTTAAATTTTCCAGTGGCTGCTACCACGCACATATGTCCTATGCCATTAATAGTACTGATAAAACAGTCTGCTCAGATATCCTAGTTAGATAACTATTGACAGAATAAGATCTAAATTAACGCCCTTTACGATAGTCATTTTAGTAAAAGTTTTGTTTGTAAACAACGATCATGCAATTTCATTTACATTGTATGGGATTGATTGAAACTGAAAAAATACTCCTCATTGGCGGGCATCAAACATTCATGTTAGATAATTATTGATTGAAATTATTACAAATACCGGTATTGGATCTTTTTGCACTTATGGTAAAGTTGAAATTGCATACTTTTTATATATCTTTATTTACAAAATCAAACCCGTCTTTTAGAGTTGCTTTTCTTTCACTGATGAAGCAGTTCAAACAGTCGTCATATATTTCGGTGCTATACATCGATTATGTTAAAGAACCAGAAAGTACTGGTGATATCCCCGGAAATCTTTCAATATCAGTTTCTTTCGGACGCGTTGGTCATACGGGCAACCGATACGTACGATACCACGACATTACCGCTACTGGTGCGGTCCCTTAAAACTGATTATAAAATATTTGAATATAACTTATCGAAGGAAAGGTATGTGATGATATAGGATAAAACAATATAGTGCAGTAAAACCGAATTCGGTCAGAAGTCTACTTACAGTATATGTATATTAACAACTCTTATGAAAGAAACAAACTTTAATAATTTTGAAATGTAAATTTAATTTGATTGTTTGATAACATAGTAGTACGTTTGTATTTATATACTTTGACAATGTATTTGTGATGACTTTGAAATTAACAGAACTATGTTTAATTAAGCGTTGTTGTTTCAATTTTATTTCTTGATTGCATCTGGTACCTTTCTAACAGCAATCAATTTCAAAACGTATATTTGTAGTCTTTGGTGTCAAGAATTTTGTTTGGAATTAGAGAAAAGAAGCTGTTTCAATGTATTCATGGTTTTCCCACCAAAGGGTAAAAGAAGTTGTACGTTTTGTAAGACGCAAAAATGGAGTGCAATGTGTATTTTTAAGAGCTTTGTTTTAAGCATTTGTTTCTGCTTTAAAGCGACTGCACTCCAGATGGACAAGTAACGATAAAAAAAGAAAATTTTCAATTTCAAGAAAACAATTGTCATTACTGTATCAGGGGCATTGTATTATGATAACG